>ML102659.1:0-11799 GCA_003697995.1 Taxidea taxus jeffersonii
CACCTCAGGCACGAGTCATGATCGTGACCCTTGTGGGGATCATCATCCTCAGCAGCCATAAGAAGTTAAGGAATATTCTCAGTTTGTTCATCCCTTATGATCCTCCTTTTCTAATGGAAGAATGAAAGTATGAGAATGAGCAAAGGAGAGACTGACAGTGTAGGGGAGGAGGGAGAGAAGGCCATGGTGGGATACTGGGCATCTGGAGCCACAGCATTTGCTAAGGATAGCTACAGACAGGCATTTTGGATCCTTTTCTCTGGCCCAGAATTTCCCATTCTGCTAGAAGGATAAATGCACTAAGTATCTGGCAGATTTGCTGCAGGGCCACCCAGGAAACCTCCCTAGTACTGATGTTCAGCTGCTTTTTTGGGTCCCAAGCTGCTTTCCAGCACAGGAAATATGAGTGCCCTGCTCAGCAAAAGGGGCCTGGGTACTTCTTAGGACCCATGGATCTTCGAGTTTAACTGAAGAGCAGTGAACAACCAGGCTTTACCTTCCTCCTTCTCTCCTCCTGAGGACCTGAGAGCAGGTGTTTTCATGCAGGTAGTTGAGTTCGAAGATGAACCTAAAAAACACAAGTGAGGAAATAAGAGTGTGAGATAGAAGAGACAGAAAGTTTGTGAAGGGCATAGTAACAGGTAGATTACTACTGTAGGCAGGGTGGGCTCAATCCCTCTGGGGCCCTCAAATTGTCCTATGAATTGGAGACTACGACATTGATCTGCTAATTTCTGCCTCCCCTTGGGTGAAGGGTGCCTCCAGCAAGCCATGACCCCACACTTCTGGTTGTAACTGAGTGGATCAGGGCAAGTTCTTTCAATGTCAGAGAAAGCCCTTTGGCCAAGGAGACCCAGGAGCTAAAGAGAGATCAGAAGCTGTCAGCAGGTGAGGAATTGTCTGCCCACACCTGCAGCTGGACTTGGCTGAGTCAAAGGGTATGGACTGAGGCACTATGTAGCCGCTATAGCCTTGCACCTAGGAAAGGGCCGAGTACTATTCCCTAAATAATCAGGGACTCAAGAAATATTTATTATGTTAAACAACATAAAGACATTTTATTATAATCTAGACTACTGCAATTTAAAACTAGGTGATCAGTTGATTGGGCAGAAGTTGTTGAAGAGAAGAAACAGAAGAGCTCAGAGAAAGAGGAAAATAAGAGCAGAAAGTACATTTCTAGAGGTGGAAAAGATTTGTTTGTTCTGAATATATTTATTGAGTGCCTATTATGTTCCAGGCTCTGCTCTGAGTTGCAGTGCGTAAATATCACTAACTTCTATGCCCTCATGAAGTTTCTGTTCTAATGGCAGGGAGATTATTCTTAGGATACATAAGTTTACAGTGTATGTGGTGATCATGAATACTCAGGAGAACAATATGGCAGAGAGGGGGACTAGGAGGTGTGGGGCTGGGGAAAGTTTCCAATTTTGAAAAGGCTGGGCAAGGTGGGCTGGCTAAGAAGTTAACTGAAGTGGGCAAAGGAGCCCTGACAGTATCTAGGGGTAAACATTCCAGGTAGATGAGCTGCAGATACAAGTCCCTGAGGCAGGAACATGCCTATGGGGAGGAGAAATAATTTTCTCTCTACCCTTCTGAGTTCTTGGTTGAAACATCTATAAAGCAGATTAATATGAAAAAAAACAAGCAGAACCCAGGAAAGATGAGTAACCCATAGAGGTGACTTAAACACCATTTTCATAAGGAAAGGGAAGGGGGAATATAGACTTCTTAGGGGAGAGTCACTGATTTTTAGGAAAGGTGAATGGGGTCTTGGAGGAAAATAGATGGGAGGTATGAGAGTTTGTGACAAAGCTTCTCTGGGTATAGTGTCGACCTGTAGTCTCCACACCTGTGATGAATCTCCTCCCGTGGGGATTTATGATAAGTGAGCTCCTTTTGGAAGACCTGTCTCTAGGCATGCAAGGGAAGTTCAGAGAAAGCCTCTTCCTGCATTCACTGTTTTTCAGGTGCCTACAGCTCAATATACCAATGCAGTATATTATGGGATAGCATATCCTGAGACCCTACTGTCCTGTTTTGTTGGGGGGGCACATTCTGCTACTCTTCTGGCAGGTTGGTAGCCAAGGAGACCCACATGGTTGAAGCAGCAGAGCAAGAGTCGAAAGAAAAGGGGCTAGGGACAGAGAGGAGATCGCAGAATAGATATGGTAAGCCAGGGTCAAATTTACAGGGCCTCCTGTGTCTTTTTAAAAATTTGCATTTTTACTCTGAGTGAAATGGGATGCCATTGGGAGGTTTTGAACAAAGATGTGTTGAGATTAAAGAAATAAAAGGGGTGGGGGAAAGGGCAGAAGTCATTGGCCCTCATAGGGAAATAACAAATGATGATAAGGACCCGATAGCATTTGTTATCACCTCCTGTCTTGGCCTCTTTGCACAGTCTCCGTGAGTGAACATTATACCCCAGGTTTGAAGCAAACCCACTTTCTGCCTGGATGGAAGACCCAGAGATACCTGGGCATGGATTTCTGCCACTGGCTTCTCTAAATGTTTTCCCTTTAGAGCCATTTTTTGTATTCAAAGACAGAACAAGCATCTTCATTGTTTATTTGGACACAGTGGCATAAATCCAGAGATTTCTCACCTTCAAAGAATCTTGGGAGCGCTGTGAAACATGCTCTTTGAATTCACCTGATCTTTGCCTAGAAATCAATACTTTGAAATGATGCTGTCATTCATATTGGTTAGGTTGTAAGCCACGAGGGCTGACTGAACTGACATGATGTGGGGTTGCCTGCAGAGAAGGAGTAGGTGAAGAGTTGGCCTTTGAGGGCAGTGGGAAGTCCAGGAGAACTGGGTAGTGGGAGGGAATTAAGAGTCGCAGAGGTACTACTACAGCTGGGGTGAATCAACTCTAATCGCTTGTGTTTTTCTCCCCATGGCCTTGTAAAACTTCCCTCTCAATTCCAAGTCCAGACAGATGATGTCTGGCTTCATTTGGGCCACATGTAGTGGGCTAGAGCAAGACAGGATGATGGACCACATGCAGTGAATGGAAGGTAATCCTTCCAAAGGATTCCTGGATACTTAGGGTTCTCTAGAGAAATAGAACCAATAGGACAGAGAGAGAGAGAGAGATGAGGAGATTTACTCTATGAACTGGTTCATGTGGTTCAGGAGGTCAAGAAATCCCACAATCTGATATATGAAAGCTAAAGAACAAGGACAACATGTGAATTAGGGGGACTTTAAGGGGTTGATGGCCATGGGCTCTTGTCTTATCTGAAGGCACCAGAACCAAGAACGATGATGTCTGGAGGCAGGAGAAGACGGATGTCTCAGCTGAAGCAGAGAGAGCAAATTCACCTTTCCTTTGCCTTTTTGTTCTGTTTGGGCCCTCAACAGATTAGAGGGTGCCCACCTACACTAGCATGGGCCCTCTGCTCATTCGGTTCACCAGTTCAGACTGGTTCAAACCTCTTCAGATCACCAGTTCAAATCTCTTCCAGAAACATCCTCCACAGATACACTCAGTAAAACTCTTTTATCAGCTATCTGGACATCCCTTAATCCAGTCAGGTTGATACATTGTACCACTGTGGTATTGTCAGTAGAGAAATATCAGATAGAGGCTGAGCGGGTCCAGACCACAGCTGTCCACTACAGACTATGTCTGCACTACCTACTAGCTGTATGTGGCTATTTAAGTTAAAATCAAGTAAAAGTAAATTAAAAATTCAACTCCTCCTTTATACTAGACACATTTCAAATGTTCCAATACCTTGTGGCTAGTGGCTTCTATTGGACAGCACATATATAGACAAAGAAAGTTCTTTTGGACTGCACTGGTGTATATAGTAATGGTAATAAACCTGCGTAAATCTTTAAGTACTTTATATTAATTTTCAATACGTCCTCACTTTCATTACATTATTTAACTCCCACTTCTGCCTTTTGGTGTAGTCTGTGAGTATAATATTATTTCAAGAGAAAACTGAGGCCCAGGAAGTTTGAGCAGCTAGCAGTAAAGATTACCCAGCCAGTACAAGGTCACATAGCCAATACTGGCTCTAGGGCCATCTGCTTCACAGCATGGGGGCCCTCATATGGATCCTAATGTAGAAGCCCAGATAATGCATAATTTGGTGTAAAGCCACTTCTTAAGCTGTTGGAACACAGAACAGTCATTTCTGTTGTCATGGTTCGAGTTGTAAATTTCCCCATCAAAGAAATAACCATGCAGTTCTAGCAAGTGATCTTCTATGGTGACTTTTAAAGGCTCCTTTTCCAAAGGGAACTAAGTACCCATGGCATAAATATGAGGATAGATTGACAAATAGGAAATACTTTGTCACAGGATGGAGAAAAAAATGGGGGAAAGAAGTTCCCCCAGGATGCTCTTCTGCAGTGATGTAGATCTTGGAAGTACATGGTCCCAGAGTGGGCACTGAGGTGCGTCACCCCAGCACTTGGGTCTTGTCATTGTTGGAAGCAGACCCTTTCCCAGGGGTGTGATTTAAGATGGAGCTTTTAGGTTTATAAAGCATAAACTCTTATCACCACACTACAGAGCCCTTGTAATGCAATTATGAAGACATTAGACGTGTTTCTATAAGCTGTATATGAAATCAGGCCCACTGATTTGTAGGAGCTGCGGCAAGACTCTAAGTGCAGTCTCATTCCCCCTATGTCCAAAGTTACAAATTGAGATTGGCCCAGAGCCTGAACCCTGGTATACCACATGGGCCGGATGGGATGCTTCTTGGAGATCTGTAGTGAGAGCAGCTTTTCCCCCGGCTGCCTAAGACTCTAAGTGGTCCCAGACCTGCTGGGTCAGAGCAGGGGGGAGCTGAGCCTAGCCTGTGACCCATAGAGGCAACCAGATCCTCAGTCTGGGATGGATGGACTCAGTCAAGCACCTCAAGGATCCAGGTGCAGCTCCCTGCCACCTGTCACTTTCTGATTAAGGGCTTCCAGATAGTTGTAGGCAGCTTTCAGATAACATACTTTGAGCAAATGGAAGAGATCAGGTGTCTTCTGTTGGAAACACAACTGTCCAGCCACCCACTTCAGGGTGATTCAGAGCACCACATTCTCTTATTTTCCTGGGGTACGGGCTGCCTTTTCTTTGCTCCCTTGTGCATCCCTACCCTCAGCCCACGGGCATCAGCTGTCAGTCCACCCTCCTTCAGCCTGCCAGACCTCCTTCAGCTTGTCCCTCTCCTGTAAGTCCTTTTGCTCAGCCAATGACCAAATGTCCAAAAAAGTTTTGTTAGCAGACCACACCAAACTAAATAAAGCATACAACAATGACCCGGTGTGTGGGAGTTTGTGCAGTGTGGCAGCCTATAAAGCAGAGGGCCCCAGGGGAAGGTCCCACCACGACAGCTCTCGTCAGGTCTAAGGGCTGAATTACTCAAAAACGGTTTCATTGCATTGTAATCATATAGCATGACACTTTGTTTCATCTATGACTTGCCATTTCATAGTAAATTTTCTTTAGTTGAAAGGACACAGCTTTATTCTTGTTAAAATTGTTCCCTACCTTCATTTGAGAAGAAGATCCCACTCTCCATGATGGCACCTTCTGGACATCTGCTGGCACGCCTCTGAATGCTCCCTGTCAGGAGCTCAGCCTAACTGCAGGCGGAGTGGCAAAGAGGAAAAGACTAGCACTAGTCAAGTGAGAGGCTTGTAGCTTAACCACACTTCTGGCAGATGTCATTCTGGCCAACCAATTTCATCTACTTCACAGCAGGGCCCTGGATGCCATTTACCACATTTGCTTCAGGATAATTTAAAGTTCAGCTTTCAGACAGGCTGGGCTTAGAGACTTCGGGGTCCACTGCTACATTTTTCAGAGGAAGTGAAATCTGAAGGTCACACAGCTAGTTAGCAGCGATTTGAACTTCCTATCAGATTGTCCACTGCCAAGTGTTTTAGCTCAGGCTGTTCTATCAAGATTCCACAGACTGAGTGGTGCAAGCAAAGGGGTTTATTTCTCATGGTTCTGGAGGCTGGGAAGTCTGAGATCAGGGTGCCACTGCAGTCGGGTTCTAGTGAGGGCCCTCCCTTGGCTCGTAGTCTCCTTGCTGGGTTCTCACCAGGCAGAGAGAAAGGGAAGGCCCTGGTCTCCTCCTCCCCAGAGAAGCATCCTAATCCCATCATGGGGGCTCCACCCTTGTGACTTCATCTAAACCTAATTCCCTCACAAAGGCCTTGTCTTCACAAACTATCACACTGGGGTGAAGACTTCAACACACGGATTGGGGGAGATAAAATACTCAGTCTACAGCACCAGGTCAGTCTTCGTTCTTGTCTAACATGTAGCTGAATATACCCTCACCTAATCCTGGGAATACTACTAACTGTAGTAGCCTTTATCTTTTAAAAAAATTCCACGATAATTTTTTGAATTGTAAATGCGATGCATACATACATTAGACAAATAGGAAAAATGAAAGAAATAAAACTTAACAACCCGACCAACTAGAGACTAATAATTGCTTAATTTTCTTCTGAACACATATGTATGTGTAAACATATGCATATATATATATGTGTATATATCCATAAATAACAGTTTTAAGAACAAACTTTGAGTCATACTATAGTTTTTTTATCCTAATTTTTTACTTAAATTGTCTTTCTCCTCTTAAAAAATATTTTTTGCTTTCTCACTGTTTAATGTTTTCGACTATCTACATCATGTCTTATCTGCATTTATGTATTGTATTATTTGGGAGATATGTATTTACTTTTAATCTTTTCAGTTTTTAACTTCTAATTTTTAAATGCATTAAGAAAACCATTTTTACAGTCTTGTGTAAAAAAACCAAAACAAAACCATTTTTCTAGTTCCCAAGTCAAGAAAGAAATACTGTGTTTTTAGTTCTGCCTACGTGAGATGAATTCAGTACATCCTTCCTTTCATTACCACTTCATGACAAAGCCTTGGTTTTGAGGACTTTTAGATGCTGTGATTATTGTTAAAAAATGGATATATGGACATAGGAAGTTGTTAAGCATGTAAACCATGCATTTTGTCACAGAAGATTTAAATTGGCAATTTTTCCACATTATACTAATTGTTTCCACAAGGTAGAAATACAGAAGATTGGCTTGGATCCTAGATCCCATCATCCTCAATCAGTCCCCAATGTTCTTGCAAGTTCTCATGGGAAGCTCTCCCTCTTATTACTCCAAAGCTTTAGACTCTAATACCTGTGGAGAATCTTGGCCCTAGACTAGACCACATGGAGCTGGGGCCCTATTTGGTTCCATCTTATGGCCATGTCTGGAGCATGGTCCTGATTCCAGGCCAAATAACACCATAGAAAGATGAATCCTTTAGGAGGTACATCAAGTGAATGAACATTTCTCCCTAATGCCTAGGGCTCTTGATCTCATCACACATCTCATTCCTCTTTCTTTTCTCCTTGGTCCTTTACTTGTTTCTGCTTAAGCAAGATACATGAATTTCGGACAGAGATTCCCAAGTCATGTTTTGCCTTAACTGTTGCATTATGAGCCTTTGAGGTATTTTGGCTACAACTGCGGATAACATCTTGAGGATGTTCTTCATTGGGTGATTCACTGAGCTAAGCAGGTCTTATATGGGCTGTAGAATAGGGCTACATGCAATTAGGGGCATGAATGTTAGCCCCTTGTCACACTGGTGCCAGAGAAGGATTAGGCATTTAGTGGAACATGTGAGGACTTTGTCTTTTGACAGTGTGGTCCTGGCTGTAAAGAAGATTATTTTTTAAAGAGTTACATAGTATTGAGGTGTGACCATGTGAACAGTGCAGTAACTAGATGCTTTCAGAGAGCATGAGCTGTTATTCTCTGCTAGTATTTATAATTATTCTTGGCTTGTTTAGCGTTGGTGTTTTTTGAATATCCCAAACTAAGGAATTCCAGAAATGTGCCACAAAAAGAGCAAAGTTGAGAACTACTGATTTGGAACCTTTCTATTGTTATCAGTCAGAGACCATGATGGGCAGAGAAAATAGTCAACCAAAAGAGCAGAAAAAATTTAATTCACTTTTGCTAGCATACCAGGCAACCCATGTTGGTTGTTCTGGTTCTCCCTCCTTAAAGTTTACAGAGAGAGCTCTCTCATCAATAGGTTAGCTGTGACACTAAAATATCCGTATTTTGGAAAACCATTTATTCACCTACGATGCCAATTGCCTTCTCTCTTGGAATTCATGATAGAGAACTACAAGCCAAGGACTTTTCTGAGGAGCTTTTCCTTCTGTTATTGAACTTCTCATTTATTTACCAATCCCCAACTAACTTTTGCCCCAATTCTCTTAACTCCTGTGTACTCAGGTCTCCAGTCTTCAATTAATTGTGGGCGCTTTCCAGGGATACAGATTTTAACTCTCTTGTAGGTGGTAAGAGTACCCCACATTTGCTGTGACCTGGCATTTCCACACTGCAAACTTTCTTCTCATTTCTATATGTCTTCAGACTGGCAAACTTGCAATATGTTCTTATCACTGATTTTGTTCTCTCTGTGTGTCTCAAAGAGCATGCCCCTGTGGGCCTTGGAAGAGGTGATATATCTTTTGCCACGTTCAGAGCTTGACTGTTCCTGAAGTCTCCAGACCCTGGAAAAGGTTGCTATTCTGATGGAGCAGGACTGTCGCCTTCTCGTTTCCAGAAGCGTCTAGTCCTTGTTACTTTTGGATGATATGGCATACTCTTTGCTGCATCTGAGAAACAGATTATAGAGGAAGAGAGGATTTAGAATATTGACAGCCCACCCATGCCAGATGTTATCAAGTAAAAAAGTGTTCACCCAAAGTCCAGACTCTGATATGCAAGCGTAACTAGTTTCATACGACTGGCCCCCACTTACCCCATGAAGAGGTGACCTGTATGTAGGCCATGCAACTGGCCTCCTTGGTTGCTAGTGGCATGGATAGTGCTTTTCAGTTATATCCATTGACCAGAGAGCTGATAACAAATTCCTTTTCAGTTCTATAATTGTAGAATCTCAACTGATAGTTCCTTGCCCCCAGTGAGTCTGTGTGGGATTTTGACCTGCTCATAGTAAAAGCAGTATGTTGTTCACCTAGTAGGAGATTTATAGCTTCCTGGTTTTCAACTATTCAATTTATACATCAGTCACCAAGATGACTATTTGTTTTGCTGGTCTCTACTCACTTAGAAATCTACACATAATTCTTTCTCAGAGTATTGTTTGATATTCTTAGTTTCCAGTGATGTTGTGATTTAGTGCCTTTTATTTTTTTAAGCCTTCTTAAGCAACTTGTAAGCAGGAAAGTCAGGAACTGTGAGCCACCTGCTATCTTAATTTGACATCTGGTCTCATTGCTTTCAAGCTCCTGTACTTCAAAGAACTTTTCCAAGTGAATCACTGTTGTTATTTGGGTCTTTGATGGAAAAGAATTTAGACAACCAGGCTTAAAATAACCAAGACATACTTTGTACATGTGACTTGGTCAAAATCAAATAAAACAACTCTTTCAGCATTGGGTTATATTTTCCGTAGTTAGGGAATCTGGGAAATAACTATATAACTCATTCTTAGTTTGATGACTACTCTATTAGGGCAAGTAATGTGAATGAACAAATAATAAACAGCTGTATTTTAATCTAGGAGATTACTTTCTTCTTCAGTACTGGATCTGAAGTCATTTCCATACTAAAATAAAGATGAAGTCTCTTTAGATCATTAACACAAATAATTTCCTCTCAGTGTATAGCAGTCTACTTTCAATTACCCATTGATGAAAGGAGATAGGGTCAAAGAAATAGCAATAATATAAATACCCATTTTAACCACAAGTTGCAACCTTTTTTCAGAACTATCTTAAAAGCTGCCTCATTGCTTTGAAATGAAATTGCTTTCATTTCCCCCTTTGAATGAAACAGTGAATGAAATGAAACAGACCAAATGGAAACAGCAGAAATGAGAAAGAAGGGGATTGGGAGATAAAAGAAATCTGCCTCTTTTGCATTCTTTAGAATGCAGAGTAGCTCCTGCCATAGAGTAGATGCTCAATAAATGTTTGTCAAATTAAGTATATAACCTAAGTATTCAGGATAAGAATTTGGGTTCTTTGTCTTACCTGAACACAGGAGCTTTTATTTCTAGAAAATCTGGTTGGCTAGAGGAAAAAAAATTAAGTGCCTTGAAGAAGAAAATAACTGATGATATGTTGCTTATAACTGCAGTCTGGCACAAGGCAACTGCATGGTAGGGCTGGGGGAGAGATATAGTTTGGAAGGGCCAGCTCGTATTGATGGGTAAGGAGAATACAATAGGAACCCGAAAGGTCAGTCAAGCTATGGGCTGGACTTCATCTAACTGGAGCCAAAGGCAAGTATCAAACAGGTCCACACTGTGAGATATAAACCTTGTACACCTTTCAGATTGCCTCCCAACCTCCTTTCTCTTTATGGTTTGGTGTCACACCTGTGCTATTAAGTAGCCTGTCTACCTCCAGATGTGAATGGAAGGATACATTCTGGAGTGTAGGACCTGGTTTTTCAAGAGGCTCCGGGGGATGAGATGACCAACCCAGAAGTGTGTGTGTGTGAAGAGGTTAGTCAGCTTCCTGCATGTAAATATGACCAAAAAGAAATGGGAGATAGGAGTCTTAGGAGTCTTCCCTGCCTCCTTCCCTCCAAGGCTTGCTACAGGATGACATTTTTGCTTGCACTTTTTCTTGAGAAGTCCTCTGTGTTGGGCAAACATGGCTACTGCCTGGCCATTGCGCTGCTTTTTCTCCTCTTGCTCTCACTGTTCTGGTTTTTCATTTCCCAACTAAAGAATCAACCTTTCAATTCTTTTTTTAGTTTCTACTTTCTAAAGGATTAAGATTAAAATATTGACTGCCTTAAAGCCTGCTCATCTTAGGCTCCTCACCTGAACTCTTTCCTTTTAAAATTTTCTAGCTCTAATCCAGTGACATAAAGAGAGAAGTCTTTCCTTCCTCAAAGATCATGTTCTTCTCTTACTTTGCATTTCTAAATAAGTAATATTTATTATAATGTGGAAGAATTTCCCTAAGGAACTATGTGTGTATTGGGGTGAGGTGTGTGTAAATTCTATCTTGAACATCACAATTTCCTGTTGCATTTAAGAGCTGTTGGACAATACCAAGTATTTTAATATATGTGGAATTGGAATCCAAGAAGAGAGATAATCCAGAAAAAATGGCTGAAGAAATAATGGCTGAGACTTTTCCAAAATGAATGACAGAAACCAAACCACAAATCCAAGAGTCTCAGAGAACACACACACACACACATACAATACCACCACTTTTCCCAAATATACATACCCACGTATATCATAATGAAGCTATTGAAGTTTCATTATGAAAAGACAAAAATTAACTTTTAAAAGCTGGGCAAAAAAGGCATATCACATACAGAGGAGCAAAGATACAAAGAACAAAGAACTATAGTGAACTACAGTGAATACTTTGTCAGAAACTATGCAAGCCAGAGAGTAATAGAAGAACTTCTTTAAAGTGATGAAAGAAAAATCTCTGTTAATTCTGTACCCCTGAAAATGTACAATAAAGGGAAATGTGTACATATATTGCACATTTCCCTTTATTTTAAATCTCTGTTAATTCTGTACCCCTGAAAATGTACAATAAAGGGAAATGTACAATAAAGGGAAAAATAAAAAAAATGTACAATAAATGTACAATAAAGGTAAAATGAAGGGTTTTTTGTTTTTGTTTTTGTTTTTCCTTCCGACAAGAAGGACTTCATTTCCAGAACCTATTCTATAGAAAATAGTAACAGATATTCTTTATGGAGAGACTATGAGAGCAGATGGCA
>ML102659.1:26324-46315 GCA_003697995.1 Taxidea taxus jeffersonii
GCCAAAGGCAAGGGAAGCAAGGGAAAAAATGAACTATTGGGACTTCATCAAGATCAAAAGCTTTTGCACAGCAAAGGAAACAGTCAACAAAACCAAAAGACAACTGACAGAGTGGGAGAAGATATTTGCAAACGACATATCAGATAAAAGGCTAGTATCCAAAATCTACAAAGAGCTTAACAAACTCAACACCCAAAGAACAAATAATCCAATCAAGAAATGGGCAAAGGACATGAACCGACATTTCTGCAAAGAAGACATCCAGATGGCCAACAGACACATGAAAAGCTGCTCCACATCACTGGGCATCAGGGAAATACAAATCAAAACCACAATGAGATACCACCTCACACCAGTCAGAATGGCTAAAATGAACAAGTCAGGAAATGACAGATGCTGGCGAGGATGTGGAGAAAGGGGAACCCTTTTACACTGTTGGTGGGAATGGAAGCTGGTGCAACCACTCTGGAAAACAGCATGGGGGTTCCTCAAAAAATTGAAAATAGAGCTACCTTATGACCCAGCAATTGCACTACTGGGTATTTACCCTAAAGATACAAACGTAGTGATCCAAAGGGGCAGGTGTACCCGAATGTTTATAGCAGCAATGTCCACAATAGCCAAGTTATGGAAAGAACCTAGATGTCCATCAACAGATGTATGGATAAAGAAGAAGTGGTGTATATATATACAATGGAATACTATGCAGCCATCAAAAGAAATGAAATCTTACCGTTTGCGACGACATGGATGGAACTAGAGCGTATTATGCTTAGCGAAATAAGTCAACTGGAGAAAGACAACTATCACATGATCTCCCTGATATGAGGAAGTGGAGATGTAATGGGGGTGGGCGTTAAGGTGGTAGGAAAAGAAAAAATGAAACAAGATGGGATCGGGAGGGAGACAAACCAAAAGAGACTCTTAATGTCATAAAACAAAGTGAGGGGGTTGGGGGGGAGAGGAGTTGGGAGAGATTGGTGGGGTTACATTATATGTTTAAATAAAAAAAAGCTTAAATAATAAAATTTAAAAAAAGACTGATGTTTTTGTATTTTAGAACTGTAAAGCCAAAAAATGAGTATACAGCCTCAAAAGAAATATGGATTACAATAGAATTATTCTTGGTTCTTTTGTGAACTTGGAAATATGTTATAATTCTGTTCTTTCTGTTTCTTTATTCACCATTCAGAAATATTAACAGGATACACCTTATATGCCAGAAGTTTGTTCTCGATACTTACAGTACTAAGATGAGCTAGAAATGGTTGCTGCTTTTCCAGGGCTTATAGTCTAGTAGGGGAGGTAGATGTTTATACAAGTGCTGTGTTTAAAATGCAAAGAGGTATAAACTAATATATGGTTATATATCAAATTATTTAGGAATATAAAAAGAACTATTTTTGTGGTATGGTTTTTCTATTCTATAAGAAATGTATTTTTTTTATATTTGAGTATGGTACATTTATGTCAATTTTAGTTTATTGGTAGTATAATATGCTTCAGGTTTGATAATGTGAGACTCGGAAGGAATATTTGTTCTTTAGAAATGAGTCCATGATGGCCCTTGTATATTGTCCTCTATATGGTTTGCTTTTTCACAGCGGGTTTGGACTATTAATACAAAGCCAACTCAGATTTTTATGTATTTTAGTGCTTTAAATATAGCCCAGATAAGCATATTTTCAGCCATTTACTACCTACCTGCTTTGTACACCCTACAAATGCATCCAGCTGTCTGCTAGCTGTAGATAAAACCAGCCATGTAGCTATGAAAGACCCCAAACTGCTGGTGCCCTTTTAAGCTCTTCGAACCCAGAGTCACTCCCCCACCCCACCCCCGCACCTTGCTGCTGGGTGGCATCTCTTAATCACATCTGCCCCCCCATGGATTCTCTCTTCTCTTGGGGTTTCTCTTGCCCACTTCCCTTTCCAGGAATTGGCCCCACTCCACTGACTTTGGAAGGTCTCCTGCTGTGAGAAGCTTTCCCTCTCCTGTAATCTGGTCCAAGCTGCAGCTAATAAAGCTTATTGTGTTATGCAGCACTACATCTTGTGGTTCTATTTTTGCCTTGATCAGCCCCCATGTCCTCAATCTCAGCATATTTCTCTGCTATTATTTTTATTTTAGTGTTCATTTTCTTTAAAGGTTTTATTTATTTATTTATTTGACAGAGAGATCACAAGTAGGCAGAGAGGCAGGCAGAGAGAGAGGAGGAAGCAGGCTCCCTGCCGAGCAGAGAGCCCAATGTGGGGCTCAATCCCAGCACCCCGGGATCATGACCTTAGCCGAAGGCAGAGGCTTTAACCCAGTGAGCCACCCAGGCGCCCCTAGTGTTCATTTTTTAAAGTGTATTCTTTGCAGTTCTCCTCTTTGTATGTCCACTCGGTAAATCCTTCTGCCCCAGACTCTCCTTCTCAGTGAGTCCTTCCATGACCTCATTTTCTGATAATGTAACCTACCTTCAATCCTCCGTGTCTCCCTGCATTTCCAAGTCTCCCTAATTGTGCTCTATTTTCTTATTTCCCTAGTATGTCTCCCCTTCTAACATACTATATGCTTTACTCATTTATGTTTATTGTATGTCACCTCTGTTAGAATATTATTTCTTCAGAATTTGAAGATATGGTTTCATTGTCTTTTCACTTTTAATGTTGCTGATGACGAGTCAAGATGATTCTTAATCCTCAGTAAGTAACCTGGTTTTGCTTCCTAGTGGCTTTTAGACTCTTCTCTTTATCTTAGAGTTCTGAATTACATAGAATTTTCTATAGATACAGGTCTTGTTCTTTCTTCCTGCTTAGTACTTAGTAAGCATTTATTTCATTTTGAAGACTTCAGTCTTTTTTCAGTTTTGGAAGTTTTCCATAAGTATGCACACGAGGACACACACACACAAATATAGCACAAACACACATATATCACTCTCTGTGTGTAAATAACCTACATAATACACATGCATATACACATACATGTATCATTTTCTTTCTATGTATGTAAGTATAATATGTGTCTTGTTTTGTACACCTATAAAATTCTGTGTATATTTATTTCCTCCCTGCTATTGTAGAACTTATAAATCTGTTTTCTATGCAACTCAAGCCTTATTTCATATTTTTCACCTCTTTTTGATTGTGTTTATTTTTTAATGCCTTACAGAAGTGTTCTTTAGTTCAGTTTGATCTTAATCCATTATGCTGTTTGCCTATTTGTTGTATTTTAAAATATCATATTTTTAATTTCTAGGATCTCCATTTGTTATAGTTTCATAGAAGCCTTTTTTTATTTCTCTGAAGATATTAACTTATTTATTTTAAAACTTTCTTTTCCTTTGTGTTTTAGGCTATTGAATTTGGCTCTTTTTTTCATGTGTACTGATTTTCCTCAAATGTTCAGTGATTCTTATTTGGTTGCCCATATTTTTATTTGGAATTATCTTTTTTTCTTAATGCCTATTGGTGGCTCTGAGAACAGAAACCTGTACTCACGTGTTTTGGGGGGAGATGGGGGGGTATGTGGCCACATAGGTTGTGTGAGACCATAATCTTCTGGATGTTGTCATTCAGGGTGCTCACTGAGCCAGCTGTGTTTTCTGAGGCCCAGATCTTGGAGGGAGCTGTGCTCACTGCTTTCACTTAAACCAGAGCCATCTGCTTCCTTTCCATTTTCTTCTTCCATTGTTGTCTAGGTGGAAGGATAGCATTATTTTGGTCTCTGCTCTTCTGTTTTCAGTTCCAACATTTCTACTCAGACTGTGATTCTCAACCTTGGTTGCACACTGGAATCACCTGGGTAGCTTTATAAACTACTGAAGACTTTGTCCTACCCCCAAGAGATCTTGATTTATTTGGTCTGGGGAGCAGCATGGGCATTGGGATGGTCTTAAAGTTCCCCAGCTGATTCTAATTTATAGCCAAGATTGCTAACCACAGTGCTAGGAAATGGTGTCCTGAAGATCTTCCACTAAGTGTAGAAAAAGTTCTTCATGGTTATCTTGGGGCAGAAACCTTTCTTTTATTAATTTTTTTTTTAGGTTTTTCGCTTTCTTTTTTATTTTTTTAAATTTTTTAAGTAAGCTCCACACCCAGCATGGAGTCCAGTGTGGGGCTTGAACTCACAACCCTGAGATTAAAACCTGAGCCGAGATCAAGAGTCAGACTTTCAACCGACTGAGCCACCCAGGGGCCCTAAAGCAGAAGCCTTTCTTCCTGTTGCCCATTGTGAAGCAGACAGAAAGGAAGCTACCTGTACAGCACTTTATAACCCATCTCTAATTAATCATTTTGTTTGTCCCACAGCCCCTTCTTTTTTTGTTTCTGCTGGCTCTAACCTAACTTGAAGTGTTTAGAATTGCTTTATGTATTTTTTATTAGTTGCTGTTTTTATTTTTTCTTAGTTGCTTTGGGCTGGAGTTTCTCTATTTTTACTTTTTCTCTTATTCTGCTATCAGTGATGCTCCATTTCTCAAGATTATTCAAAATTTCTGGTCCATCAATTAACCCTGTTTTATGTGTTTTTCAGCAGTGTTGTAAATTTTTAAAAAATTATTTTTTCTGTCATTTTGGTGGATTTAAAGAGGACTGGATGGACAGATCTATGCTCACAATTCTATCAAATGTATTCTGTCTTCCAGTTTCCTTCTCCCTTTGTGTTTTCCCCCTAATAGATCTATAAAATGAGGAGAGAGATGTTTTACAATCTTGCACAGTGATTCTATTTTTGTTTTATATAATTTGATGCTTTTATATGAAGCATAAAGGTTCATGGCTATTACAGACTTTATGTAATTTTGCTTTTTATGAATATGAAATGACCCTCTTTTCCATGGAAACCTTTTTGCCTTATATTAAATTTCGTTTGAAATAAACAGGGCCACGCTTGCTCTCTTTTTTATTTCATTTATCTGATAAGCCTTTGTTTAGTCTTTAAAAACATTTCTTGCCAAGTTAATGTGTTTCTTTAAGCTTAAACAGCATGTGACTAGATTTTAAAAATCTCTTTTTAAAAATCTTTTTTAATGGGGAATTGAAATAATTTAAATTTATTATCATAACTTGTACATTTGGCCTGGCCTCTGTCATCTTGTTTTATATTTTTATATTTTATTCTTTCTCATTTTTTCTGGATTTATGTCCTTCTACTTTGATTATTATGCTTTGTTTGCTTTCACCCTTTTCCAGTGTTCTGAAAGATAAACCTCCCTCTTACAATTTTTGTCTGTTGATTTTTGGAAAATGATTTTTAATCTATTATTAATCATTTTTGTTTCAGGCAGAGTTCCTATTTGTGAACAATTGAAACCAATGCTGATTAAATTAGGCAGAAAAGGAATTTTTTCAGAAGGAAAAGAAGGTGTTCACAGAATTGATGGGAAAGAGGGCTGGTGGGCACACGGGGAGACTCCATTGGCAGGCAGCCCACAGGGCAGGCCACTCCCCAGGACCAGCTGCTTTCTGAAGGCCTGTGCTGCCAGGATGCTCTGTTTTTCCTGGATACAGCCGCCACACACTTCCTCTCTTACCTGCACTGCTGCCCCTCTGGACACAGACTCTGCAGCTGCTTCTGCCCATTGGTTTCTGGGTGGTCTCTGCCTCTGGGCGCCATTTGCTTCTCATTAATGTCCCAAACAGGAGCACCCAGTGGGCTGAGCTGAAGTCTCCAGGCTATCACAGAGCTGAAAGATGCCTGAGAAGGAAGAGTACTGGCCTTGTCTGCTCTGGAGTGAGGCAAGGTCCTGCTTGCACCATTCACTGTGTCTCCGATGTCTGGGACAGTCCTCTCTAGTTTTATCGTCATCTCAGTGTTTAACAAATGATGACCAAACTAAAAAGGTAATTGCCACTCATAAATATGACATGCAATACAGGGATAAAGAGAGAGGAAAGAAAAGGGACATTGGTTAAAATATGTTCATGACAAGGAAGTATGGATAGAGGTTATGATTTTTCATTTCTTCAGTTGGTCATATGGCTGTAGTTCAGCACTGTCCTGTACAAGTTTCTGGAACAGCAGAAATGCTCTGGACCTGCAGTGTTGACTCTAAGAGCCACTAGCTACATGTGGTCCAAGAAAGCTTGAAATGTGGCTAGTGGAGCTAAGAAACTAATATTTTAATTATATTCTAATTAATTTACATTTTGATTTAAAGAGCCATATATAACTGACGGCAATATCGTACAGCATAGCTGTAAATAAAATTATGTTCCCTTCCCTTCAGCTATACTCACGTGAATTAATGGGGCTCTTTCCCATTCCAATTCTTTTCTCAGTTTCAGGATAACCCTGAGAGCTGGCTAATCTTGTCTGTGTAGGGCTTCAGTGGTCATCCACTTAGAACTGACCATTGAGCATGTTAGGAAAGGGTCCAGCTGTATTCTCCTCTGTCCTTAGGGAGAGAGTGCATCCTTATTTGCTTTTTATCATAGTGCTGATTACCAGGCAATACTCTAACACCTTACTTTAACCATTTATCCAGTGGCATAGGGAGGACAGATAGCCTGCTGGCAGTTTAACACGATGGTCATCTCCTTCCTTGAAAACAAACCTTCAGCACTTGCGGATAGTGGAGGTAATGAGATGAGAATGCGTCAAGTTTTTGCAAATATGTTACTAGATATCATACTTGGAGGTCTCACCACCCCTACCATCCATTCTGGACCCCATATTCTTCTGGGTCTAGAAGAAACAGAACATTCATGGAATCCTAAGGATTGTGCTCTAACCTGGCAAAGTATTTTCTCTCAGCTGGAGTGATGCAGTCTTCCATAGCTCATTACAGTGTTCTGCAAGTCCAGTTGTTTTCAGATGATAAGACACCAGTAGTCGTCTTACTGCTTTTTTCCTTCACTGTAAAGTGAGTTCCCTGGTCAGAAACAGTGTTGTGTGGGACACCAGGCTGTATGTGAGGCATTCATTAGGGGTAGTACTTGTACAAATATAGTAAGGAGGGAAAACAATCCGAAATCCTAATAAGTGAGGTCAAGTTGTTACCTTTACCAGGAAGGAAGTGCAGCAGTGTAGTTAACCTTGTACTAGGCATTTGACTGGCTCATGTGTATAGTATTATATTAGGGGCTCAGGCTTGGACTTCAAGCAGGATAGCTGAGCAAACAGTAGTGGTGGTAGGTTGGTCAGCCTTTGTAATGGGAAGTGCAAGTTGATGAACCCACACAGAGTTTCATGTGTGCCACCATAAACTAGAGGTGTATTTGCTAGAAGGAGGGGCCTGGCTGTCTACATAATCACTAAAAGGATCCTTGACAGTGGACATTCATGCTCAGTACAAATATTCTCCCTTTCTGGGCCTTTCCTGAAAGCCCTCTAGAATGGCTTCTGAAATTAGAGTTAAGTCTACTTAAGTTTTGATAATCTACTTTAATTTTCTGAGTCCTAGACATCTTCACCAGGGTCATCTTTCTCTCTTGCTTCCTAATATTACTACCATGCCTCTGGCTTTGAAGTGCCTGGTGTGGCCTCTGTCACACTCAGAGCTTCCTATTTTCTTTAAACTCAGGAAACCTTTTTTTTACTGAATTATCTTCCACCAGTCTCCCTGCCCCATTAAAAAAAAAAAAAATGTCTCATACATGCTTCTCTGAGATGCTTGCATTCCCTTTGCTCTTGAATCTCTTGGGGTCTTTGTGAAGGGATGTCTTCTGGGAGCTGTCAGGATATATAATGAGGCAGTGAAAAGGCAGGTCGCCCATTATAGAGGCATTTCAGCATGCCAGTCTTCAAAGCCCTTGGATTTCTTTTATATCATACTAAAGACTTTTTTGAGGCCTCAGAATTATTTGTTGAGGGCCATGTGTGGGCCTAGAACTTCGTTGACAAGCTAAGCTAATAATTATAGAACTATTTAGATGCTCAGGCTGTTACAAAGAATACAGAATGCCTGTAATGATAACTGCATTAATAAATTCAGCCTTATCCAATGTCTTCTTCCTTCTTTGTCCAAATACTGTCTGAATCCATTCCCACATATATTCCTAACTAAAAAAAAATCAATTTAGATAGACAAAGTCCTGCATGGTGTGTGCACATGTGTGGATGTGTGTGTAAGCAAACAAGTTGCTCCTCAGCTTGATTTTGACTTTGTAATTGGATCACTAGGACATACTTAGATATGATTGTTATTAAAGGCTGGGGGAAACTGAGGCAAGGGAACTATGCCATTTTTCAAACAACGAATGAAGAGCTATATCAAACCAGAGAATTAGGGTTCTTTTGGCTGGCAAAGAAGGGTTGCTGGAAGTGGAGGGTTCAGAGTATAGAGTGAGCCAAATAGTTTTGCATATCACCATTACACTTCTTGAGACTGCATGATTTCTTGACCTATGCCTTCATCTTTACATAAAAGAGATAGTGAAACTAAGAATTCTGTCTTTACAGCTTTTGGGGAGCAAACTTTATTCGGCCATCAGCCATGATGCTATTTCACAGGCACGGGAAAGAAAAGGTTCTTTTAATACAATCACAGGGGTCTTAATCCAGAAAGTTAGATTGTAATTCTCTTTCTTGGACTCATCAGGTGCCATCAGAAGACATTTTAAACTCTCCCTTCTTCTTTGTATCAGTTTCTGCAGATTTAAAATTCTGAGAAGGAGGAGTGGGCGCCTGGGTGTCTCAGTTGCTTAAGCAACCGATTCTTGATTTTGGCTCAGGTTTGATCTCAGGTCTTGATCTTCACCCTGGGCATGGAGCCTACTTAAAATGTTCTGAGGAGGAGCAAATGACTGACATAGTTTGGGCAGCATGTCCACAACAGAACTGCTACATGTTAGAAAGAGCCAACAACTTGCCTTCATATCTTCTGTGGTGGGAGGTGGACTCCTTCTTCCCACTTATGGCTTTCCTAAGCACAGGAGAAATGGCTCTGTTGTTGGGAAATCTAAAAAATTCATCTACTTTTATTTGTGAAAGTTAGGAACAAAACAATAATTCTGGTCTCCCCTGTAAAGCATGAAGAACATGAATTATTACTGTTCTTTACTTTGCCTCCTCATTTCCTAAATCTGCGTTTGAAATAAAAACAGTTATTATTGAGTTGTTATTTTTTGAAATACCAATTTCCTTTAAGGATATATTTAGATATTTCTATTAATTTTAAAATCAAATTTCAGAGTTTCTGAGTGTTTAAGTGGTTTCAAAGCATACAGTGATTATTTCATTACACAACTTTTTCTTTCCAAGCAGTACATTTAATTAACCTTTCAGTCAATACAGATAGATCTTCAAGCAATTATTTTTAAGAAGGGTACTTTTGCAACTTTTATTTTTTGAAAATTTCAATCCCACAGATATGCTGAAAGCATGCTCCAAGTGAATAACTAAATGAACTTCACCTAGATTCACCAAATTACCATATTTACATTATTTCTTTCTATGTGAGTATGCAGAAATGCATGTGTTTATTTTTTCTGAGCTATCTGATAGTGAATTAGGTCTTGATGATACTTCACTGCTAAATACTTTAGCATGCATCTCCTGAGAAGTGAAATTCTCTTGCACAACCATAAAATGATCACATTGGGTGGTATATTTTCCGAGCTCTTGGATATTATTCTGCTTGTGGTTTGATAGATTTTGATGTGGGTTAGAAGGTGTTTTACCAGGGAGTAGAACAGCTTTTAACAAATACCATGAGAAGCTCCATGGATCTGCTCCCACATGAGACTAGTGAAAATTATCTAAAAAAAAAATCAAACAACCATTTAGATATTCTGAAAATGATCCTAAGGACATAACAGCAAATGAAGAAATAGCTATTCAATAAAATCTGTAAAAATTCAGTAGGGAAGGTGAACATCTGTTGCATTTGAACCAAGATTCCTCTCCTCCTCCCCCTCCCAGCTCAGTGAGAGGAAACCTCTGCTCTTTATTGGTACAGCCAAGAACAGAGGGCTTTTTTTCCCCCAAGCATTCAGTAAGAGAGCCTTTTTCCTGTGAGGAGAAGAATGTCAGCATTTCTCACCATGCCTCTCTAGCTGTCTGTTGCTGGAAATGAGTTCGTAATGAGTGCGGCAGAGAGATGGAGGCTCCTTTTTTCCGTCAGCCCTCACTCATGGAGCAGAGGCTCTATCATACATCCGGCACCATGGAAAGCATCGGGGCCCTGATTTTCCCATGTCCTAGTGTGTGAGATAGTGGTTCCATGCTTGGAGGATAAGCTGAGATCAGTCTAGTTCAAGGTCATGCATAGCTTCCCTGTCAAATGCTCAGCTCCTAAAATTGAGCAGCTCAGAGAGAAACATGCCATGCATTCGCCCCAACCCCAGTTTGAGGTCCCTGTCTCAAAGATTTTGCCTGAAGAGCAAAACAGGTCATAAAACAGGTACCTCCTTGTCTTTTCACAAAGGAATTCATTTCATCTGAAGTAGAACATGGAGAAGACAGAACCTAAGGGAACTCTCAAAAACAGTGGAGGTTGGATGAAAGACAGGTGGGAAGAGAATGATAAAGTCAGTGAAGATACAGCCTGTGAAATACATTCCTAGAGAAGCAAAACCTGAGAGAAGTTGATGCTAGCACACCCATCTAATGAGATACACTGAAGGGATTTCTTTAGGGTGAAAGCAGGTGATTCTAGATAGCAATTCAAATTCACATGAAAAAACAAAGAGCACCAGTACAGGTGAATAGGTAATTATAAAATATAGGGTAAATGAATATTTCTTTCCTTTAATTCACTGATTTCAAAGGCAGTTGTATGAAATATGTGTATAATGTATTGCTGAGCCTACAATGTACAGAAATGTGATATATTTGTGAGTAATAACACAAAAGAGGTAAGTGGGAACAAAGACTTTTTGGGTGAGGGAAATGATTCCAGAAGATAACTTGAAGCCAAAGTACAGGGAAGAAAACCAGAAATGATAAATAGGAAGGTTAATATAATAAGACTCAAAATGTAGATTTGCTTTTCTTTCTTCTCTCAGCTCTTTTAAAAGACCCCAAGTCATATAAACTAATAATTATAAAATTGTATTGTTGAGTTTATAATATTGGCAGATGTAATGTGTATAACACTAATACAACAAAAAAAGAAAATGGAAAGAGTTGCATAGAGGAACATTTCTATATTACACTGAAATTAGTATAAATCTGAAGCTGATTCTCATATAAGATATATATAGTAAGCCCTACAGCAACCACTAAAGAAATAACTTTATTATTTTTTAAAATATTTATTTATTAGAGAGAGAGTGCATGAGAGAGAGGGAGCAAAGGGAGAGGGAGAGAATCTCAAGCAGACTCCCTGCTGAGCATGGAGCCCTACAGGAGGCTCTGTCTCCTGACCCTGAGATCATGACCTGAGCTAAAATCAAGAGTCAGTTGCTCAACCAACTGAGCCACCCGGATGCCCTAGAAATAACTTTAAAATATAGTGAAAAAATAAAAAAGAATAAAATGCATCATTAGAAAATACTTGCTTAATACAAAAGGAATCAATAAAGGAAAATGAGAGGAACAAAAAGACATGAGATTCATTGAAAACAAAAGGTAAAATAGTGTGGATATAAATCTATATAATAGCATTACGTGTGAGTGGAATAAATAATTCAATCAAAATATAAGATGAATAAAAAGTAAGATCCAACTATGTACTATAAAGGAAACACACTATAGCCTCAAAGATATAAAGAGCTTGAAAGTAAATGGAGGGTGCCTGGGTGGCTTAGCTGTTAAGCTGCTGCCTTCGGCTCAGGTCATGATCCCAGGGTCCTGGGATCGAGCCCTGCATTGGGCTTCTTGCTCAGTGGGAAGCCTGCTTCTCCCTCTCACTCTTCCTGCTTGTGTTCCCTCTCTTGCTGTCTCTCTCTCTGTCAAATAAATAAATAAAACCTTAAAAAAAAAAGGAAATGGATAGAAAAAGATACATTATTGCGAATAATAGCCATAAGAAAGTTTGAATAGCTATACTAATGTCAGATAGAATAGACTTTAAAACAAAAAAAGTTACTAAAGTATGTGATTTTATAATGATTAAAGGCTCAATCTATCAGGAAATCATAAAATATCAAATTCTTTCATCAGTTTTGAGAAAAAATTTTTTCTAATGTCTCTTTAAATATGGCTCTTCACACATTTTCACTCTCTTTCTTCTGGGACTTCACTTACATGTTTATTAGATCTTCTTAAGTCTCATCTGTGTCTGATGCTTTCCTGTGTTTTCCATTCTACTGCTCCCCGCCAACTTCTGCTGCCTGCTCTGTTTTTGCTTCAGTTTGGTTATTTTCTATTGATGTGTTTTCCATGTGATAGTTCTTATATTCTGCATGTCTAATGTGTTATTGAACTCACTAATAAGTTCTTAATTTTAGATATCCTTTTTTTTTGTTTTTCTTTTTTTTAAAGTGTTTACTTATTTGACAGAGAGAGATCACAAGTAGTCAGGCAGGCAGAGAGAGAGAGAGAGAGGGAAGCAGGCTCCTTGCTGAGCAGAAAGCCTGACTCGGGACCTGAGCTGGCAGCAGCGGCTTAACCCACTGAGCCATCCAGGCACCCTTTAGATATCCTTTTTATGTTTTAATATTTATATGTTTTTTAGTTCTAGAATTTCCATTTGATCCTTCTTTATAGTTTACATGTATTGATGAATTACCTATTTGTTAAACCTCTCCATATTCCTCTAATTCCTTCCTTGAACATATTAATCATAGTTATTTTAAAGTCCTTCTTGTCTGACTCTAAAATTGAGATGACCTGTTTCTGTAGGTCACTTTCTTCTCATTATTCTTTGACAAAAGAATATTTGAATGAATGGAAGCCATTGTTAACAAAAAAATGTAGATGCTTCAGATTCTTGGGGAGGCTCACTTTTCCCTCCTCTGGAAAGAGTGGTGGTCAGTTGCCTTAATTTAGCAAGGGACTGTGATGGGTCATGGGGGAGTAGAAGTTAGACTAGCTCTGGCTCAAGGCTGACCATCCATTTTTCATCTACAATTTTGGTATTTCTTTGAGGGGGTACTCTTGTTTGTGGGTATCAGATTTTAATCTTTGTGTTATGAGACTGACAAAAGAGTTCTGTTTTGCTCTCCAGAGGCCTTCCACTTCTGTTTTTGTCTCCTGCCACATAATGCTTCCATATTCAATACCTGTTTTGGAGGAAGAAAACCTGTTAAGTGCCTGAAACTTATCCAGTTTTCACTAAAAACTCCTCTGGTTTCTTCTTCTGCAGTAGCCCCCCTCCATGTGTTGCACTGGGATCTGCCCTAGATCTGCAACTTTTGCCTGTGTTTAAATCCATCAGTATGCCCAGGGTAAAAGCAACTGCAGAAGCCAGGAAACCTCTCTGTATCTTTCTTTCTAAAGTATTAGTTCATTTAGCTCTTGTTGCCTCAGAAACTGTCTTCTGCTTTCAAAATATAGCTTTTGTGTTCCATCTGGCTCTTCTAGCTCTAGATGGGAGGGAGCACACGTCTTTGGACAAATGGGAGTGAAAGAGTCTTTATATAGTACATATTTTAGAATATCTTTCTGTTTATTCATGCATGAGTTGCAAGTTAGCTGATTTCTGAATTTTGGGGACATAATATTTTTGAAACTATAAATATAATCTCATTTTGTTACCTTTTTGGCATTTCAAGTTTGATGAGTGTCTGATTTTTATTCGTTTTGTGAATAAACCCATTTAAAAAGTCTGTTTTTAAAAGATTTATTTATCTTAGTGAAGATAATATATATTTTTCAAGATGTCTCTTTATGTGAGTCTCTTTTCAGACTTCTCTTTTCAACTTTTGAACAGTTTATGTTAAGCTCTTTAAACTAAGTTCCCTTGCTAGTTGAGAAGTGGGGGTCTTTCTCTTTTTGAGGGGGCAGATTACAAGGTTTTTAAAATTTCAATTCAACTAATTAACATATAGTGTATTATTCACTTCAGAGGTAGAGCTCAGTGATTCATCAGTCTTATATAATACCCAGTGCTCATTACATCATGTGCCCTCTTTAATGTCCCTCACCCAGTTACCTCCTCTAGCAACCCTCAGTTTATTTCCTATAATTAAGAGTCTCTTTTGGTTTATCTCCGTCTCTGATTTCATCTTGTTTTATTTTTCCCTCCCTTTCCCTATGATTCCCTGTTGTGTTTCTCAAATTCCAGTGAGATCAAATGATAATTGTCTTTCTTTGATTGACTTATTTTGCTTAGCATAATGCCCTCTAGTCCCATCCATGTTGTTGTAAATGGCAAGATTTCTTTTTTTTTTTTTTTAATGGCTGGGTGGTATTCCATTGTGTATATATACCACATCTTCTTTATCCATTCATCTGTCGATGGACATCTGGGCTCTTTCCACAGTTTGGCTATTGTGGACATTGCTGCTATAAAACTGGGGTGCAGGTACCCCTTCGGATCACTACATTTGTATCTTTAGGGTAAATACCCAACAGTGCAATTGCTGGGTCGTAGGGTAGCTTGATTTCCAACTTCCTGAGGAACCTCCATACTGTTTTCCAGAGCGGTTGCACCACCTTGCATTCCCACCAACAGTGTAGGTGGGTTCCCCTTTCTATGAATCCTCGCCAACCTCTGTTGTTTCCTGAGTGACTAATTTTAGCCATTCTGACTGGTGTGAGGTAGTATCTCATTGTGGTTTTGATTTGTATTTCTAGAGGGGTGTCTTTCAATTAAGCTTTAGATTTTTGCTGCTTTTCTAGTTTCTGTGGTTGTTGTTGGTGTCTTCCTAAGAATTCTTGCAACTTTTATTTTCAGTCCCTTCTTCTTTTCTTTTATCTGTTATCTCCATCAGCCCCCCCTTTTGGATCTTTGTATAGTATTTTGAAAAATTTATTAAGTTATTTCTATTTGACTTTATTTTGCAAGTTTAGTCCTATGCTTCATTGAATTGATTTGCACTTAAATCCTAATATTGTGATTCTATCTTCCTTTATATTATCCTACTTTGTGTCTCTTTCTTTTCTATTCGTACTAGTTTTTTATCCTTAGTTCTTTTCTTTATCTTGGCTTTCTGCTGCTGTTTCATAGAAGTCATGCATTCTATTAAGTATGACAAACTGATTTGAAAATTTTTTTTCTCTTTAGCAAATTATTATTACATTTTGGGGGTGGTCTTTACTTTTGCTGCAGTATATTAAATATAAACTTTATGAAGATATAATAGAGATATATTTTAGAGATATAATTTACAGTTTTTAAATGTATTCATGTTTAATGGTTTTCATTTAAAGAACACTTCAATGTCTTTGTTGTGTACATCTCTATATCCAACACCACAATTAAGACATGGAATGCTTACACTTCCCTAAAATGTTCTCTGTATTTTCTTTTTTGTAGTCATTACCCCCCACATCTATCTTATGCCATCACTGATATAATATCTATCACTGTAGATTAACTTTGCCTATTCAAGAATTTCATAAAAATTGAATAATCTTGTATGTACTTTTCTTCCTAGCTACTTTAGCCCAGCCTAACACTTAAGAAATTCATTCATATTGTTACACATATCAGTAGTTTGCTTCTTTTTATCACTGAGTAGTCATTGTGTGCATGTAATGCAGTCTGTTTATCCATTCTTGCTATGGACAGAGTGTTCATGTTCCCCCTCCAGATTCATGTGTTGAAGCCCTAACCTCCAATGTGGTGGTATTTGGAGGTGGGGCCTGTGGCAGGTAATTAGGATTAGATGAGATCATTGGGGTCGGGCTCCTAGGTTGTAAGAAGAGCCCTTTCTTTAGTATGTGAGGATACAGCAAGAAAGTGGCTATCTGTAAGCAAGGAAGAGGGCCCTTACCAAGAACTGAACAATGCTGGCATTCTTGATTTGGACCTCTCAGTCTCTAGAATGCTGAGAAATAAATGTCTGTTGTTTAGGCCACCTAATCTGTGCTATTATGTTATAGCAGCCTGGTAGACTAAGGCATTTCTCCTGTTGACGGATGCTTGAGTTGTTTACAGTTTGCAGCCATTGTGAATAAAATTGCTGCAAGCATTCATGTATCAGCCTCCTTTTGTTCATGTCTACTTTTTAAGTCCTTGTAGGTATTTATAATTACTGATATAAAGTCCCTGCCTGCTTGCCTGCTTATCCAGTCATTTCTGTCTGTTCTTTGTCTCTTTCTCTTTATGGTTTTTTCTCTTGGATAGGGTGACATTTTCCTGCTGTTTTGCATGTGGCATAATTTTCACTTGGGTGTTGGACATTGCTGAGTATCTGGACCCCTCCCCACCCTCCTGCCTGTTTTCCTTTAAAGATTTTGGAGTTTTTCTATACCAGGAAGTTATTTTACTTTTTAGATCATCTTCATACTTTAGAGATGTGTTTCTAAGTTTCTTTAGTACAGATGCAGAGTAACCTTTACTCTGGGGCTATTTTATTTTAGTTTTTTAAAGACTTTATTTATTTATTTGTCAGAGAGAGAGAGAGAACACACAAGCATGGGAAGGGAGAAGTAGGCTTCCTGCTGAGCAAGGGACTTGATGTGGGACTTGATCCTGAGATCCTGAGATCGTGACCTGAGCTGAAGTTAGACACTTAACTGACTGAGCCACCCAGGCATCCCAAATCTGGGGCTATGTTAGCCTTACCCCTGAGTATGGACTTTCTGGAGTC
The DNA here is from genome assembly GCA_003697995.1 of Taxidea taxus jeffersonii. Taxonomy (NCBI): domain Eukaryota; kingdom Metazoa; phylum Chordata; class Mammalia; order Carnivora; family Mustelidae; genus Taxidea; species Taxidea taxus. The sequence goes on from ML102659.1 coordinate 42,900, forward strand.
TCTGTGAATGTTCAGCTTTCTGCTTGCCAGTAGTTGTTTTCTCCTGGAAACTGTTCTTTACCCAGCTTTCTCATCTCTTCCTTGTGTATCCTAGGTCACTATGAAGTCAGAGAACTCAGGGAAACTTTTCTGCAGAGTTCTACAGTTCCTGCCTGCATAAATCCTTCCTCTTTGCTGCTCCACACTGCAAGTATGAGCTGCCCCAACCTCCTTCAACTCTGTCCATTTCCTCAGAGAAACTGCTCAGAGAGACTGCTCATCTCTGCTTGGTTTTCTTCTCCTTCTTCCAAGGTCCAAAAAACAATCTCTCCAGGTAGAAAGCTACAGTCATAGGGCTCACCTTGCTCATTCCCTATCTCCAGAGATCACAGTCCTGTGATGCTTGTTAGCCAATGTCTGAAAATAGTTGTTACATATATTATGTCCAGACTTCTAGATGTTTGTGATAGGAAAAAGTCTGGTACCGGTATTTCATCATGCCTGGAAACAAAATCAAATTGTTGTATTTTGAGGAGGTATTTTTAAATTAAAACTTGTATTTAATCATTTTAAAATGAGAAGAAATTACTCATTTCCACTATTTTTTTTAGAGTCCAGGCAAACGATTTGCTGTAATACCACTCTTTGTTCTTTTGAAGGATGGTCGAAACCTCTTCTCTTATATATAGTTACACAGCAAATGGGATTCACCATTCTTAGTGAAGGTCTCGGTCATTACTTGTCTCGCAGCTAATATTGCTGAGCTTGACTACGTGAAATATTATAATCCACCGATCTAGATCTTTGGCATTCTGAATAAATCTTGTATGAGACCCTATGGGGCCCAGAATGGCCTGCAGTCAGGGATCATCCTCTTTTTATTCAGAGGGAAAATTTCATTGCTCTTCTTTGAAAGCTGTGAAGTAAGACTTCCCTTTATCTCTTTCTGACTAAAATATCTGAAGAAATTACATCTGCAATTGCTTCAGCAAATTTGGAATCATGATAGTAGGTAGAATGATGGTAAAGATAGTAGGAAATGGGATCCCATTTTAATTTACACACAGATCTTTATTTTGGAACTATTATAAACCAGACACTCTTCTAGGAAGAAAACACACTGAGCTTACATTTCATCAAATCAGACCATTGTGCTGATGAATCAAACTAACCTAGAAATGCATACATTTCTTTAGCTTTTTGAGGTTACAGTCGTCATTTTCCTATCTTCACTGGTTAAAGCATTTTGAATTTTCTGTTACTTGCTGTTGGGAAAGGCAGTCTTTTGCATGCAGTCTTTCAACACTTGGCCACATAAGAATGGGCCTTGACCTTGAGACATTTCTTTCCTGTGACATAAAGAGCCCATACAGCCTTTGCAAACTTAGAGCCTTATGTGGGAATATCTTTTCCTGTTTCTGGATCAGTGTATGCCCCTTTGTTCTGCTTTAGCATGTATGTCAATGGCCTTTAGTCATACCCTGAGCTTCTTTTAGTATTTCAGACTACACATGGGAAGGGTGAGGTCCTTGTATTACAGAAGAGAGGAGTGCATATAGGTAAATTGCCCTGTATTAGCTACTATGAGAGACCCATGATTAAATGTAGTGTTACTCTGTCTCTTCTCTATGTAAATAAAGGGTAGTTCCGTCCAGTGCTTGATTTCATTATGTCTTCCTTGAGATGTCTGATACCAGATGCAGTGTGCAGAAGTGTTTGGCCTCCTTTCTTGGGATTGGTAACTAGCACATGGTATTCTGTTGGACACTTGCAAACAAAGGCATCCTAATATACTGAATATTTAGTTGGGTTACATGCTCAAGTTACAGTTTATGCCAGTGCTATTCCTCTTCTAATCAAATTCTTGCCTGGCTGCATTTATTTTTTTTTTTAAGATTTATTTTAAAGATTTATTTATTTATTTATTTGATAAGAGAGCACAGGGTTAGGGACAGAGGGAGAGGGAGAGAGAAACTCAAGCAGACTCTGTGTTCGGCCATGGAGCTCAATGTGGGGCTTGATCTCATGACCCTCAGATCATGACCTGAGCTGTAACCAAGAGTTGGACTCTTAACTGACTATGTCACCCTTTAAAAATATCTGACTAGATTGAGGAGAATGGCATCTAGAACTTACTGATCCTTTATAATGCATCAGGTACTTTTCCAACCACTATACATGCTTTGAACCATTCAGTCCTCAAAATAACCCAATAAAGTAAATACTACTATCCCCCTTTCATAGATTAGGAAACTGTGAGTGTTCCCAAAGTCACATTGTCAGTAAGTGTGGAGTCAGGATTTGAACATAGACTGTCTGGTTCCAAAGGCTGAGCTTTTAGCCATAGCACTATAATACAAAATGCTCGCTTTTATTAATTCATGATATTATGGATATATTTTCATGCATTAAAATACCCTCTTACAGCAGTATTACCAATTGCTCCAACATATTCAGTCATTTGGATATTATGCTGTATTTACTCAACATTCCCCTTTTGTGCAGTTACTTATTTCTTTTTTTCTTTCAAATAATGACCTCCCATGTACATCATTTTATTTTATATTTTAGAAAAATCTCTGTAATTATTTCCTTAGAAAAATTCCTAGAAGCAGGAAATCTTGAAATAATGACCAGTATATTTTAAGATTAAGTTGAAAATCATAAAGTTGTACTCCAGAAAATACTTACCAGTTTATATTTCTACCAGAAGTGTATCTTCTTTGGTATTTTAGCATGAAGTTTGGGAAACATTGCTATTTAAACTAGAAATTCCTTTAATTAATCTTTCATATGGATTTTTCTGTCTCTACTTACTTCATTTCTCAATATGACCTGTCTTTTCCCTCCCTTTTATAGTACGTACAAGAGTTTTATATTTTTAACATATATTTTGAGTTTTTTTCTTTTTTTCCCTTTTATTTAAGCTTTATTTAAACATATAATATAACCCCCCCCACCCTCTCCTAACCCCTCTCCCCCCCACCCCCCTCAGTTTGTTTTATGACATTAAGAGTCTCTTTTGGTTTGTCTCCCTCCCGATCCCATCTTGTTTCATTTTTTCTTTTCCTACCACCTTAACACCCACCCCCGTTGCATCTTCACTTCCTCATATCAGGGAGATATGTGATAGTTGTCTTTCTCCGGTTGACTTATTTCACTAAGCATAATACGCTCTAGTTCCATCCGTGTCGTCGCAAACGGTAAGATTTCATTTCTTTTGATGGCTGCATAGTATTCCATTGTATATATATACACCACTTCTTCTTTATCCATTCATCTGTTGATGGACATCTAGGTTCTTTCCATAACTTGGCTATTGTGGACATTGCTGCTATAAACATTCGGGTACATGTGCCCCTTTGGATCACTACGTTTGTATCTTTAGGGTAAATACCCAGTAGTGCAATTGCTGGGTCATAAGGTAGCTCTATTTT
>ML102659.1:51315-76191 GCA_003697995.1 Taxidea taxus jeffersonii
TAATACTTTTAGGGTCTCTCTTTGCTTAGAGGACCCCTTTCAATATTTCCTGTAGAGCTGGTTTGGTGTTTACAAACCCTTTCAGTTTTTGTTTGTCCTGGAAGCTTTTTCTCTCTCCTTCTATTTTCATTGATAACCTAGCTGGATAAAGTATTCTTGGCTTCATGTTTTTCTCGTTTAGTGCTCTGAATATATCATGCCAGTTCTTTCTGGCCTGCCAGGTCTCTGTGGATAAGTCTGCTGCCAATCTAATATTTTTACCATTGTATGTTACACACTTCTTGTCCCGTGCTGCTTTCAGAATTTTCTCTTTGTCACTAAGACTTGTAAATTTTACTATTAGATGGCGGGGTGTGGACCGATTCCTACTGATTTTGAGGGGTGTTCTCTGCACCTCCTGGATTTTGATGCTTGTTCCCCTTGCTATATTAGGGAAATTCTCTACAATAATCCTCTCCAGTATACCTTCTGCTCCTATTTCTCTTTCTTCTTCTTCTGGATTCCCAATTATTCTAATGTTGTTTCGTCTTATGGCATCACTTATCTCTCGAATTCTCCCCTCGTGGTCCAGTAGTTGTTTGTCTCTCTTTTTTTTTTTTTTACTTTATTTAAGCTTTATTTAAACATATGATGTAACCCCTCCCCCCTCACCCAACCCCTCTTCCCCCCACCCCCTCAGTTTGTTTTATGACATTAAGAGTCTCTTTTGGTTTTTCTCCCTCCCGATCCCATCTTCTTTCATTTTTACTTTTCCTACCACCTTAACTCCCACCCCCGTTGCATCTATGTCCACAATAGCCAAGTTGTGGAAAGAACCTAGATGTCCATCAACAGATGAATGGATAAAGAAGATGTGGTATATATATACGATGGAATACTATGCAGCCATCAAAAGAAATGAAATCTTACCATTTGTTTGTCTCTCTTTTGCTCAGCTTCTTTATTCTCTGTCATTTGGTCTTCTATATCACTAATTCTGTCTTCTGCCTCATTTATCCTAGCAGTAAGAGCCTCCATTTTTGATTGCACCTCATTAATAGCTTTTTTTATTTCATCTTGATTAGATTTTAGTTCTTTTATTTCTCCAGAAAGGGCTTTTATTTCTCCTGACAGGGTTTCTCTAATATCTTCCATGCCTTTTTCGAGCCCGGCTAGAACCTTGAGAATCATCATCCTGAATTCCAGATCTGACATATTACCAATGTCTGTATTGATTAGGTCCCTAGCCTTCGGTCCTGCCTCCTGTTCTTTATTTTGTGGTGAGTTTTTCCGCCTTGTCATTTTGTCCAGATAAGAATCCGCTGTTCTCCTTGTTAAGTGAACTTGGTCTTGGCTGGATTTCTTGTTGATCTTCTGGGGGAGGGGCCTGTTGTAGTGATTCTCAAGTGTCTTTGCCCCAGGTGGAATTGCACCGCCCTTACCAGTGGCTGGGCTAAGTAATCCTCTCAGTTTTGCTTTCGGGAGCTTTTGATCCCTGAATGCTTTCCCTAGAGTTCCGGAGGACGGGAATGAAAATGGCAGCCTCCCAATTTCCAGTTTAGAGGAGTCGAGAGCTAGGGGCCCCAGTCTTCAGTGCGCCTTCAGAGAAAAGCATTTAATCACTCCCGTCTCCCCAGCCTCCGGCCGCGCTTGGAGAAAATCGTGCGTAAGCAGTCCTGTCTCACTGGCTTCTGGGAGCTCTCCGAGCTCACCCAGCCTGTGACCAAGCATCTCTGTCTCTGGCAGAGTCCCACCTGGAGTCTCCGAACCCCATAGATCCCTGAGCTCTCCCAGGTCGGAGTCTCCCTGGATCTTGTGGGGACCCCTTGCACAGAGCACCGGCCCGTGCCACAGAGCACCAGCCTGTGTCACACACCATGGCTCTAGGAAACCCCGAGTTGAGAGCTCACTCCTTGGCTCTGTCTCCGCAGCCGGCTTCCCTGCTCTAATACCTGTGAGCTCTGCGACACTCAGACACCCCCGATCCTTCTGTGACCCCGCGGGACCTGAGTCCACGCTGTCCCCACGAGGTCTTCACCCTAGTTTAGCCTCTAGAGTGATGTCCCTCCGTGGAGCCGACTTTTAAAAGTTCTGATTTTGTGCTCCGCCGCTTGCCGCGAGCCGGCCCCTCTCCCTGGGGTCTATCTTCCCGTCGTGTTGGATTCACTTCTCCGCTGCTCCTACCTTTTAGAAAGTGGTTGATTTTCTGTTTCTAGAATTGTTGTTTTTCTTTTCTTCGATCTCCTCCTGGATTCGTAGGTGTTTGGAATGGTTTGATAGGCTATCTAGCTGATCTCCTGCTGCCTGATGTCTCAGCCTGCTACTTCTCCGCCATCTTGACTCCTCCCTCTATATTTTGAGTTTTAAAGGATTACCCTGTGAATTTGGTGTGTGTTTAAGTTTTTGTTGTTGTTTTTCCTGAAACCGTGAGACGTCACCAAGATTTTCACTTGACAGGGACATTACTGAGTGAGGTAATTACTTAGATATCATGGTTGAAAATGCTTTTAGGAAGTAAACAATATTTTTGGGCTGGAATCACTTAATTTGGCAACTTACTTAGATCTCATTAACTAGTTTCTTGTTTTCTTCTTGTTTTTCTTAAGCCTAGATAGTATGGTGACATTGAAACTCATATTCATAAAGAAAAGCAGCTTAGCAAGTCCGATATAGTTTATATTATTATTAAGGATAATAGCATGGTTTTTTTATTTTTACTGACATTTCGTTCTGTTTTCACAGAAATATTGCCATGTAAGTTCTTCTCTTTCACACCAGTGGTGAAGTTGGCTCAGTTAATAGTTTTAAAAACCAATACCTGTGATCACAATATTGGTTCTTACTTAAACTACAAATTTCCCCCAAACTATTTATGGATTACTAAAACAATATTTTCATCTTTATTTTCAGCTGTTAGAAAGCAAGCTTTAGGATGAAGTAGAACCAACATAAATGAAGGCAACTACAAAGTTAATATTGATTTTGCCTTTTTCCCTACCTGTCTTCTTAGATTGTTTTCTTTGCATTTCTCATATCTCTTGTTCCTGTTTATGCAAGGCATTCTCTCTTGCTGTAGGCTTCTCACTGTTTTGAAACATAAAAGGGAACATCAAAGCCTTTTATCACGTGAGTTTCAGATCTAAGTGTACACTGACAATATGAAGGACTCAACATCACACCGAGCTTGTGAGTGTAGTTCAGCAATGCCCTTCATTTGTCTTTACCGATCATAACATTTCATCTTTGCCTGAATCTTAAATGATGATTATTGAGTGACTTTGGATTCATCTTTGAAACCAGAAAATCCAAGAAAGTGTCTGTTTTGGGGGTATTTTATTCTACTTCTTGAAAACATTCTGAACAAACACACTTTTCTGGGTATATAATGCCTAGGAATGTAGATCATATGGGGAAAATGGAAATGAATAGTAGAAAATCTAGTCACATTGTGCTTTTGCTCTATTAGATTGTGTCTAAGTTTATTTACTTTTTAAGGTTAAGTAAGCTAGTCAGGGCGCCTGGGGGGGTTCAGTGGGTTAAGGCCTCTGCCTTCGGCTTGGGTCGTGATCCCAGTGTCCTGGGATCGAGCCCCGCATTGGGCTCTCTGCTCAGCAGGGAGCCTGCTTCCCTTCCTCTCTCTGCCTGCCTCTCTGGCTATTTGTGATCTCTGTCTGTCAAATAAATAAATAAAATCTTAAAAAAAAAGAAGTAAGCTATCCAAAAAATAGCTATTTGTGTCTCAGACTGATGAACTTTAAAAATTGAGATGCTCTAGTCAAATATGTAGCTTCAGAAGGTGTTGTTTACAAGCCAGTCATTTCTACTATTATTTATATTGAATATATTTAATGTTTTTAGAAATAAAAAAGCATTATAAGAATTTGCCTTAGAAACACTGATTCAAAACTAGCAAAAGTATATCTTTACAAGTTAAGTTCTAAATTAAGAAAGCAAGAGGTCTGTGGTTTTTTTTAAGGATTTATTTATTTAGTTTTGTGGGGGGAGCAGAGGAAGAGGGAGAGAATCCTCAAGCATACTCCCCACTGAGCATGGAGCCTGATGTGCTGCTCAATCCCAGGCCCCTGGGATCATGACTTGAGCCAAAAAGAGCCAGACACTTACCCAGCTGAACCATCCAGGGCCCTGAGAGCACTGTGTTTTTGACCTTTCATAAGGAAGTATTCTCAGGAAATTTATCCATTTATAGTTCCTTATAAAGACTAGAAGTTTTCTCTGCTTGTAATTTGTGGTTTACATTTTCATACCTATAGGATAGGAGAGTTGCCCACAATACCATCCTCACTTCTGACATCACCTGTAAATCTGGGGGAACCCAGAAGCAACTACACGTTTTCTAATTCGCTAGAAGGATTCACAGAACTTACTGAAAGTTGTGATATTCATGATTAGAGTTATCGCAGCAAAAAGAAACATACTAAAATCAGTGAAGGGATGAGACACATGGGGCAGATTACAGGAGAGCTCAGAACGTGGAGCTACGAGTTGTCCTCTTACCTGCAGTGCTGGGTAAGAATGCACGTAATGTACTGTCAGCTATGTGCACATTGTTACACGTTGATCTGTAACATTGACGTCTTGGGTTTTTACTGGGGCTTAGTTATACAGACGTGGTTGGCTAACCTCAGTCTTCAGCTCCTGTGGCGTTTGAGCTGATACCACATGACCCAAAGCCTATGCCATAAGCCACAGTGCTGGCCCACTGGCAGTGTCCCAGGGCCCCAGATAAACAAAGACACTCTTATCAGAGAGGACATGCCACAGGGCTCGGAGCTTGCTTCCCAAGAGCTAAGGGCAAAGGTAAGACCTCTCAATGGGCAAGGTTTACATTTTTTACTACACAGTACCAAATTTAGCAGTGAATGGATAGTGAAGGATGCTTCCCGTATATTTTGGGTGGGAGTAGTGATCATTCATTTCAGGAAGGTGATGGGACTGTGGTTTGTATGTAGGTTAAGATGAGTCAGCTGCTGTTTGGACCTGTAGGTGGTTTTGAGACAACCAACAGGAAGCATTTATCCTTTGGCCAGTACCAATGGTGGTTGCTCTCAAGCATCAACAACATCCAACATGCATACATTATTCATAAGACAACAAAAGAAGCCTTTCTGAGAGCATATTAGAGTAAATTAATTCTGTGGACGGAGCAGTATATTTGCTTAAGGATTAAGAAAAAAGTAATATCAATTTTACATTCCCCTTAGTACATTCCCATTTGTTTGAGAAAACACCTCCATTATTTAGCTAGGAATCAAATTTTTTGAGTGAGCAGGAAGGAACAGACAGGTGTATTTCTGAAAGCTTTTATGGGTAGAATTCTACATTAGGGACCCATTTGTTTCTTGTTTCTCCCAGTTCTGTGAGGATTTTATGTCATCTCTCTTAGAGTTGCCTGCTTATCTCTCCTATTAGGTAAGAAGTGGACCATGCCATCTCCTGCCATCTTCCCCATCATGGTTCAGCACAGCTCCGTCCTTCCAGTTGTCCAGACCAAAAATCTTACAGAAATATGTATCAGTTATTATTGCTGCACAACAAATCACCAGAGTCTTACTGAATTAAAAGACCTGTTTGTTAGCTCACAATTCTGTAGACTAGCCATCTGGTCATGGTATATATGGACTCTCTCTTCAGAATCTCACAAGGTATTTTATTATTTTTGATGCATATTAATGGCATTATTCTCCTACTTTCTTTTTCTGATTTGTTACAGTAAGTAGAAACAACAGATTTTTGTATATTGAGTTTTGAATCCTACAACTTCACTGAATTCCTTTATTAGTTGTAAAGGCTTTTGGGTGAATCTAGGGTTTTCCACTATGTAAAATCATGCCATCCACAAATAGTGACAATTTTATTTCTTCCTCTCGAATTTGGATGCTTTTCACTTTTTAAATTAATTTATTTTTTGCCTAATTGCTCTTGTTACAGTTTCCAGTACTATGTTGAATAAAAGTGATAAGAATGGGCATCTTTGTCTTGTTCCTGATCGTGGAGGAAATGGTTTCAGTTTTTCACTGTCACGTGTGGTGTTAGCTGTGGGTTTGTCATTATGGTTTTTAATATGTTGAGGTATGTTCCCTATAAACCTACTTTGATGAGAGTCTTCATTATAAATTGAGGTAGAATTTTGTCAAATCCTTTTTCTGCATCTATTAGATGGTAATATGATTTTTTCATTCATTTTGTTACTGTGGTTGTCACATTGACTGGAAGATGGTGGACAATATTTGCATCCCTAGAATAAATCCTACTTGATCATGATGAATGATTTTTTTTAATGTATTGCTGAATTTAGTTTGCTAATATTTTGTTGGGTATTTTTACATCTTGTTCTTCAGGGATTTGAGCTATACTTTCTTTTTTTGTAGTATCCTGTCTAGTTTTTATGTTATGGTAATGCTGGCCTTATAAAATGAGTCTGAAAGTGTTCCATCCTCTTCAGTTTTTTGGAAGAGTTGAGAAGGATAGACATTAAATCTTTGAATATTTGAAAGAATTCACCAGTGAAACTTTCTGGTCCTGGACTTTTAATTATTGGTGGATTTTTGATTACTTATCACCTTACTAGTAATAAGTCTGTTCAGATTTCCTATTTGTTCATGATTTAGTCTTGGAATGTTCCTAGGAATTTATCCATTTTTTTCTAGGTTGTTCATATTGTTGGTATATAAATGTTCATAGTAGTTCTCTTATGATCTTTATTATCTCTGTGCTATCAGATTTTATTTGTACTTTATTCCTGATTTTGAGTCCTGTCCTTTTCCTGTTGGTGAGTCTAGCTAAAGGTCTGTCAGTTTTGCTCATCTTTTCAAAAAATCAGCTCTTAGATTTATTCATTTTTTTCTATATTTTTAGGTCTCAATTTCTATTTTTTTCCTATTCTCATCTTTGTTATTTCCTTCCTTTTACTATCTTTGGGCTTCATTGTTCTTTTTTTTTTATAGTTCCTTGAGGGGTAAAGTTAAATGTTTATTTGTGATCTTTCGTTCTTGAGGTGTAGGCATTTATTACTACAGACTTCCTTTTAGAACTGCTTTTGCTTCATTCTATAGATTTTGGTATGTTGCATTTCCATTTTCATTTGTCTTATGTATTTTTTCATTTCTTCATCAGTTGGTTGTTTAATTTCCACATATTTGTGACTTTTCCAATTTTTTTATTGAAGTATAATTAATATACAGTGCTATATTAGTTTCAGGTATACAAAATAATGATTCAACAATTTTATATATTACTCAGTGCTCATCACAGTAACTTTACTTTTAATCTGTTTTATCTATTTAGCATCCCCCATGCTCAAAATCCCCTCTAGCAATCACTGGCTTGTTTCCTATATTTAAGTCTTTGTGGGGGATGTGTGGGTGGCTCAGTCAGTTAACCATCTGACTTTTAATTTTGGCTCAGGTCATGATCTCGGGGTTGTGAGATTGAGTCCCACGTTGGGCTCCATGCTCAGAGAGGGAGTCTGCTTGTCCCTCTCTCTCCCTCCCCTCACATAGCTGTGTATGCTCTCCCTCTCTCTTTCAAAATAAAAAAAATTATTTAAAAATGCTTTTTTATTTGTTTCTTTTTTGTTTGTGTTGTTTCTTTTTTAATTTTTTTTAAATTAAAATGTAATGTATTATTTGTTTCGGGGGTACAGGTCTGTGATTCATCAGTCTAACACAATTCACAGCACTCACCGTAGCACATACCCTCCCCAATGTCCATCACCCAGCCACCCCATCCCTCCCACCCCCTCCTCTACAGCAACCCTCAATTTGTTTCCTGGGATTGAGAATCTCTTACACTTTGTTTCCCTCTCTGGTTTCCTTTTGTTTCATTGTTTGTGTTGTTTCTTAAATTCCATATATAAGTAAAATCATATGGTATCTGTCTTTCTGTGACTGACTTATTTCACTTAATATTATACCTTCTAGGTGCATCCATGGTTTTGCAGATGGCAAGATACTCTCTCTTTTGTTTGTGCTAATATTCCATTGTGTGTGTATGTGTGTGTGTGTATGTGTGTGTGTGTGTATATATGTATATATACATATATATATATATATATATATCTCACATCTTCTTTATTCATTTATCTATGGAAGGCCACTTAGGTTCCTTCCATATCTTGGCTATTGTAAATAATGCTACAGTAAACATAGGGGTGCGTATGTCTTTTTTAGTTAGTGTGTTCATATTCTTTGGGTAAATACCTGGTAGTGAAGTTACTGGATCATATGGTAATTCTGTTTTTGAATGTTTGAGGACACTATACTGTTTTCCACAGTGGCTGTAGCCACTCCATTCCATCAACAATGCAGGAGGGTTCATTTTTCTCCACATCCTCATCAGCACTTGTTATTTCTTATATTTTCATTCTAGTCATCCTGACAGGAGTAATGTGTTACCTCATTGTGGTTTCTTTCATAACTGATTTCTAGTTTCATATTATTGTGGTTGGTGAAGATGCTTGATGTCATTACAGTCTTCTTAAATTTATTGAGACTTCTTTTGTGACCTAACGTGATCTATCCTGGAGAATTTTCCATGTGCATTTGAGAAGAATGTATATTCTGCTTTTGGATGGAATATTCTGTATATATCCATTAAGTCCTTATGATTTAATGTGTCCTTTAAAGCTAATGTTTCTTGTTGATTTCCTGTATGGTTGACCTATCCACTGATGTAAGTGGGCATTGAGGTCCCCTATATTATTATTGTATTGCTGTCAATTTCTCCTTTTGCTCTGTTCATATTTGCCTTATATATTTAGGTGTTCTTATGTTGGGTGTATAAATATTTATAAATATTATATTGTCTTGTTGGATTAACCCCTTTATATTTATGCAATAAGTCCTTTATTACAGTCTTTGTTTTAAAGTATGTTTTGTCTGATACAAGTGTAGCTACTTCAATTTTCTATTGGTTTCCATTTGCACAGAACATCTTTTTCCATCCCTTCATTTTTAGTCTGTGTGACTTCTTTTTAATACTTTTTTATATTTTCTCTTTGTTGGAATTCTCATGGTGTTCATTCTTCTCCCAAGTTTGGTGACCATCTTTATGACTGTTACTTTGAACTCTATCAGGTAAATCATCTATTTCATTAAGTTTTTTCCTGAGTTATTAATCTTGTGCTTTCATTTGGAACATAGTCCTCTGTTGCCTCATTTTGTTTGACTCTCTGTGTTTGTTTCTGTGTATTAAGGGGAACACCTACCTCTCTAGTCTGGAGGGAGTGGCTTTGAGCAGGAGGTGAAACTTGTTCAACATTTTTGGTTGTCTCTTGAACCTTTGTGGTTGTCTAAACAGCCTGATTTATTTTTTATTTTTTTATTAACATATAATGTATTATTTGCTTCAGGAGTACAGGTCTGTGATTCATCAGTCTTACACAGTTCATAGTGCTCACCATAGCACATACCCTCCCCAATGTCCATCAGCCAGCCACTCTATCCCTCCCACGCCCCTCCCCTCCAGCAGCCCTCAGCTTGTTTCCTGAGATTAAGAGTCTCTTATGCTTTGTCTCCCTCTTTGGTTTCATCTTGTTTCATTTTTCCTTCTCTTCCCTTAAGGATCAACTGTCTTGTTTCTCAAATTCCTCGTATCAGAGAGATCATCTGATAATTGTCTTTGTCTGATTGACTTACTTCGCTTAGCATAATACGCTCTAGTTCCATCCACATTGTTGCAAATGGCAAGATTTTGTATTTTTTTCATGGCTACATAATATTCCATTATATATATATATATATATATATATACACATATATATATACACACACATATATGTATGTGTGTATATATACACATGTATATATATATATATATACATATGTATATATATACACACACATACCACATCATCTTTACCCATTCATCTGTCGATGACATCTAACCTCTATCCATAATTTGGCCAGCCTGATTTATTTTTGATCTGTCCTGGATATTGTGAATGTGCAAAGATCTGTCAGTGTTTCAGAGGGTCTTAGTTAGCCCCTAGTTTGAAGCTGATTGGAAGTCCCTATAAGACTGTAATCATAAACCTTGTTGGCCTCCAGACCAGATTATCTGGAGGTGTCCCCTAGGTGCCGTTGCAAAAATCAGGGCTCCAGAGGAGTGTATGAGCAAGTAGGAGGTACCAGCAAGTGTAGTGAGGCTGAGGGAAAGTACAGAGATGATGTACCCTGGCCTGTGTTCCCTAAGAGAACCTCCATAGCTTCTAGAGATGTGGCAAACCTGAAGACTGCTTCTCAGGATAAAGGTCCAGGACATGTAAGTAGGCCTTTTTCCCAGGGAGACTGGGGGTATATGCATGCAGTCTGCTATTTGCATAATGTCCTGGGGGTAGTAGCCTGTCAAGAACTGTCTCTCTGATCGTTGTAGTCCTGTGGGATGCAGGAACACGAGCCTCCCTGACCACCAGAGCCAGGTGATTTAGGAGAGTCCCTTTTGTGGTTTGTGTACACCTGCAGGCTTTAGTGAGGGAGGTGGAGAGTGCAGGAATGGTTTGCACCCTACAACTTCAGCAGATCGGTGGGAGAATGCATGAACTGCATGTACCTGCTTGTGCTAGTAAGGTACAGAAAGAGTGCAGAAGTGATGTCACTCATGATGTCATTCATGAGGGCCTTCATGAGGGCCTTCTTTCTGGAGAGTTCTAATAGGCCCTTGCCCCTTGGCAGACACTTTAAGATTAGCAGATGGATCTCATTCACAGATAGGCTAGGTACTTTTCAAATCCCTGCCTTATGCTAAGACCCACAGCAAGTGAGTTTGCATATAAGCCCTTTAAGAGAGGTATATCATGGGGTGCCTGGGTGGCTCAGTGGGTTAAGCCTCTGCCTTTGGCTCAGGTCATGATCCCAGGGTCCTGGGATCGAGCCCCACATTGGGCTCTCTGCTCATCAGGGAGGCTGCTCCCCACCCCCGCCGCCTGCCTCTCAGCCTACTTGTGATTTCTGTCTATCAAATAAATAAGTAAATAAATCTTAAAAAAAAAAAAAAGAGTGAGAGAGGTATATCATTTCCCTGCAGTCCTTTGGTCTTCCTGGATGTAAGCTCCATTGTTTTTCAAATGTAGATGTTTTGGGGATTCATCTTCCTGGTGCAGATCCCAAGGGTTGGGGTGCCTGGTTGGTGGCATAAATCCCTTGTTCTTCAGGAAGAAGCTTCCAGTTTGTGAGATCCCTCATGACTGTGGGTCCCTGTGCTGGGAACAGGGATTTTGGCAAGCCTGTATCTTTGCCTTTCTTGTCCATCTCAGTGTGGCCCTTTCGTCCTTTGTCGTGGGGGAGCTGGTTAGATAATTATCAAGTGTTTTGCAGAGGGAATTGTTCCACATGTAGCTGTTGATTCAATGTGTCTATGGGAGAAGATAAGTTTAGGATCTTCATACATTGCCAACTTGGACCATCCCCTCAAGAATTAAATTTAGAATATTTCATGGCTGGGCAATTTTTGGTCTGTCTTTTGTGATGAATCACTGACCATTCAACCATACAGCAACTTCTGGCTGTTTTGTGTTACCCAGTGACAAGTTTGCCAAAGAACACTTTGCATGACAAACCACATTTTATCTGTGTGCATCTGAGCTTTCTCAATAATCTTTGCAAAGCATTTATTTATACCACAAAGTTTCCAAATGTTTGTTTCAATTGTTGAGGAGAAAAGTACTGGCTTGGAGGGCAGCAGAATTGGTCGTTTTCCCTATGCATTTTGCATGTGTTTCACTCCTTTAAGTCTAGGCTTGTGACATTTAGAAAAGGATTTATTTGTCACAATTCAGCTGCAAATAGGACATTCCCTTGTGAGTGTTTTTGAAAATGTATGGCAATCCCTTCATTGCTTTATTTGGCTGTGTAGAGATTGCCAAAACTCTTGGCTTTCAGATTTTTGCTGAATGCAGTCAGGAAGACGCCTTCTTTTTATTACTGAGCATTTAAAACTCGTGAAAAAAATGGAAAGCCCCAGTTTGGAGGTTCTATGCAGGTGTGGGGAGGAGGTCCTGGATAGCAGAGGGATTCACTTTCCCAATGTTGGGTCAAAAGAAGTGACAACTAACAAAACAGAAAACATTTTTGTGCTTGCTACCCTATGTGTGATCTATCTTATTAGATATATTGAATCATGTTTGCAAGTAGGCAGAGAAATATCAAGCTGTGTGTTTGTGTGTGTGCGTTTTCTGAGAGGTAGCTTTTGAATCGGGACTTTTCTCATTCTTCCTGTTGGTGACTGGTGGAGGAGAGAGCTTCTTCTTGTTTCTGAAGTTGTTTTTGTTTTATTTAGTTTGTTTTTCCCATAGAGTGCAATTAGGATTACTTTGCTCCTTCCCTCATTCTGTCCTGGTGGTGGTACATAGAAGAGCAGGTGATTAACAAATTAGGTTAATTGTAATTAGTAACTAGATTAATTATATATACTCTTTTCAGGTCATCTTCCTCTTCGGAGGGAGACTGCCCCAGACAGGGCAATTGTTCCCCACCCCCTGCCCCACCCTGCGTTCGTCTCTTTCTTTCTTTCTCTCTTTCTTTCTTTCAGATTTTATTTACTCATTTGACAGAGAGAGACACATCACGAGAGGGAACACAAGCAGTGGGAGTGGGAGAGGGAGAAGTAGGCCCCCCATCAAGTAGGGAGCCTGATGTGGGGCTCAATCCCAGGACCCTGAGATCATGACCTGAGGAGAAGGCAGACACCCAACAACTGAGCCACCCAGGCACCCCCACTCCTTTCTTTCTTTCTACTAGGATGTGCCTATCCTGTTGTCCATTGCTGACTGTGATGGGGTCAGATGTATGTCTGATGCTGGGATGCAGTGAGCATGTTTTCCTACCTAGCTGTTTCCCTATAAAGCTTGATATTTTCATTTCCATCTGTAAGCTTTTATTCTTATTTTCCAAATTGTTCAGAACCTTATTTGGGAAGAAGGGTGGTATTTATTAGTGCCACCTCAGAGACTTCAGCTGCAACCCGAAGAACAGTTTATGGATGTAGAATGCAGAAATCCAGTTATCCACCATCACTACAGGGGAGAGACTCAAGTTCAAGCCAATCAGCTAAAATGACAAATGGCAATAATGGTTTATCTCTCAAAACAATGTCTGCATAAGAACCTGGAAGTATTTATTTAACTAATAGAAAGCTGGTCAACATTAAACCTATGAAAAGTTTTGAGCAAAAGAAACCTGTGTGTCAGTGGTAGGGACTCTGATCTCTTTCTCAGAAAAAAATATAGCTCATATATCTCTTCATTTTATTTTATTTTATTTTTTAAGATTTTTATTTATTTGACACAGAGAAATCACAAGTAGGTGGAGAGGCAAGCAGAGAGAGAGGAGGAAGCAGGCTCCCCACTGAGCAGAGAGCCCAATGCAGGACTTGATCCCGGGACCCTGGGATCATGACTTGAGCCGAAGGCAGAGGCTTAACCCAGTGAGCCACCCAGGCACCCCTATCTCTTCATTCTAAATGATTTGTTATTACATTGTCTCAGCAATGAACACTTCCACATAGCAGTTGTTCACTTAGCTTTCACTTTCCAGACAGTAGTTGCAATAATTAAGCCTTACTCTCTTTTTGTGTGTGTTTAATTCCAGTATAATATTAGTTTCAGGTGTACAATATATGGTATATCATTCAGTGCTTATCATGGTGTTTTCTTAGCTGTGCAGAAGCTTTCTATTTTAATGTATTCCCAATTATTTATCTTTATAATTACTTACTCAAAAGTATTACTATTATTTTAATAAGTATTATTTAAATAATAAGTATTTAAATAATAAGTATTATTATTAAAGCTTACTTTTAAGTGTTCGTCTACATGCTGAATTTTAGCCAGGCTAAATATTATTATGGGTAGATGCTGGGATCTATGAGATGAGTTCTCACCATACAGGTATATGTGCATCATAAATGTTTTTCCCCCCAGTATGTAGATGACATCCTGTCACATATAGAACATCCTAAGGGATCCACTAAAAAACTATTAAAACTATAAATGAGTCAGCAATGTTGCAGGATAGAAAATCAATATAAAATATCAATTATGTTTTTATGTACTTGCAATGAACAAACTGAAAATTATGAAAACAATTCTAATTCACAGTAACATCAAAAATAACAAAATACTGAGAAATAAATTTAGTAAGAGAAGTACAAAATGTGTACTCTGAAAACTTTAAAGCATTGTTTAAAGCAGTTAAAAAGGATCTAAATAAATGGAAAAACATCTCGTGTTCATGGATCAGAGGACTTAACATTGGTAAGACAGTGATAGACTCCAAACTGATCTCAGAGATTTAGTGCAATCTCTGTCAGAATTTTAGCTGAATTTTTTTTTGGGGGGGGGGAGAAGTTGATAAGCTGATTCTCAAATTCATATAAGTTACAAGGGAGTTGGAATAGCCAAAACAGGGGCGCTTGGGTGGCTCAGTTGTTAAATGTCTGCCTTCAGCTCAGGTCATGATCCCAGAGTTCTGGGATCAAGCCCCGCATCAGGCTCCCTGCTCAGTGGAAGCCTGCTTTCGCCTCTCTCACTCACCCTGCTTGTGTTCCCTCTCTTGCTGAGTCTCTCTCTGTCAAATAAATAAATAAAAAATCTTAGGAAAAAAAAAAAAGAATAGCCAAAACAGTTCTGAAAAAGAGCAAAGCAGGAGGAGTTACACTTCCTGATTTCAAAATTTGTTACAAAGTAGCAGTAATCAAGATAATGTGATACTAACATAAGAATAGAAATATAGGTCAATGTAAGAGAATTAGTATTGGTACAAGGATAGTTATGTAGATCAATGGAATACAATTGAGAGTACAAAAAAATAATTCATGGTCATGGTATCCATAGTCATGATTTAATAAAGACAAAGGTTTCAGGGTCATTCAGTGGGGAAAGAAAGGTCTTTTCAACAAATAGTGTTGGGGCAACTCATATCCACATGTGAAATAATGAAAGTGGACACTTACTTCACACCATAAATATAAATTAACTCAAATTGGATCGAAGACCTAAATGTAAAACTGTAAAACTCTTAGAAGAAAGCATAGGAGTATATCTTCATAATGTTGGATTTAGCAAAGGATTTTTAGGTATGGCCAGAAGGATGAGCGACAAAAGAAAAATTGGATAAATTGGAGCTCATCAAAAACTTGTTTTTCAAATACACCATGAAGAGAGCAAAAAGAAAATCCACAGAATAGGGGAAGATATTTGAAAATCATGTATCTGGTAAGGGACTTGTATGTAGAATACATAAAGAGTTTTTACAACTCCATAATAAAAAGAAAAATAACCCAATTGAAAGTGGTTAAAGGATATGAATAGACATTTCTCCAAAGAAAATATACAGTTGGTCAATAAACACATGAAAAAGTGCTCAACATCAACAGTCGTCAGGGAAATACAAACCAAAACAATGAGATACCACTCCACATGCATTGGGATGGCTAGAATCAAAAAGTCAGATAATATCAAGTGTTAACAAGGATGTAGACAAATTGGAATTCTTAATTGTCGGTGGGGGTATAAAACACTGCAGCCTCTTTGTAAGTAGTGTGACACTTCCTCAAGTGATTAACCTTCAGGAGATTATATAGATTATAGATTAACCTGTATATCTAGGAGGGGAACTGGTAGGTCCTACCAGTTCCCCTCCTAGATATATACATAACAGAAATGAAAATATGTCCACACAAAACTTGTATCTGATACTTTTGTACATTCCTGATTGTTATTAAAGTTGAGCATCTTGGGGTGCCTGGGTGGCTCAGTTGGTTAAGCATCTGCCTTTGGCTCAAGTCATGAGCCCAGGGTCCTGGGATCAAGCCCTACATTGGGCTCCTTGCTCAGCAGGGAGCCTGCTTCTCCCTCTCCCTCTGCTGCCTGCCCTCCCCCCCCCCACTGCTGTGTTCTCTCTCCACCCCGCTCTGTTAAATAAATAAAATATTAGAAAAAAAACCCATCTTCAAAAAAGAAAAAAGGTTAAGCATCTTTTTATGTTTATTAGCTCTATGGGTTTGTGCAAGTTTCCTATTCACATCTTTGAACTATTTCTGTTTGTGGGTTGTCTTTTTCTAATTGATCTATTGGAATATTTGCAGACTACAGTATTGGCCCTATGGGCACTTATGCCTCCTTGCTTATCCTTGTTTCTAGGCCTTGTGAATGGACTAGAGTTTATATTTGTGCATCAAATTTAAATTAAGAGCTAGAGTTTTTATGCAAATGTGTCAAACTTATATTTCCAACTCTTTTCCCTTATACACACAGTATTTTTAGAATAACAATGCCATATATACTGCCAACAGTATGAAAAGTAAAAATGATAGAGCTTTTGGTCTATACATTTAAAAATTCTATTTCTTTAATTTCTAAAGGAAATGCATATTTAATTTGGAAGAGTTGTAAAATAGAAAAGTCACAAGGAACAAAAAGTATTTATATCTGACAATGTGTATATTATCAATGTCAACATTTTGGAATATTTCTCATTCTTAAAAATCGTTTAGATAGTAAATTTTTGAATGCCAGGGGCACACACACATCCCATTATTTTAATGGGAAAGTAAGACTGCATTCTTATCCTGTAGAAAAGACCCAAACAGTTACTCAAATATTACTAAAATATTCTTAAACAACTATAGAGAAATAGAACAGAATTTTAAGGTGCTTAAAGCACTAATTACATATTTAATACTCGATAGAATCATAAGTGGGTATATTTGTATATTTTCTGAAACATGCTGTGGAGTATTGGATAATGAGAAAATATTTCTCCTGTATTGCAAAGAACATGTACTATAATGTAAATCAAGTAATTAAATATGTTAAGGATACATAGGATTGAAAATAATACTTGTCAAAATGAAAGAAATCAACAAGGCAATTTTTTAATAAACTTTATAATTCTCAGTTGAATGACTGTCTGAATGAGACTGAGTGCGAAAGAGAGATGGAGACTATAGTCACCCGAGGCCTGTCAGTAAAGAGTTGGTTGTTTGTGGTTAACAGGGATGTGACATGTGAATGAACTGGAAATAGGTTGGGTAAAACAGTAAATATATGAGTTTTCTTTTTACCTAAATTGCAGAAATTTGTGTTCAGTTTTCTCTTGTTGCACTCAAGACACCAGAAGTTGGTCTGTTTTCCACAATTCACTGAAGAATAATGCTTAGATTTGCAGTATCTTTTTTCTAGAGAGTTCTTTTCCTTTGATTGAGATACACACTTATGATTTCTCCCTTGTTCTCCCTATGAAATTAGGGTCAGCCAGGGGGTAAGCATGACTTATTTTACTCGTTACACAGGTAGCATGAACAGATATGGATGCCCAGCCTTTCATTTTATGCAATGCAGATATTGGCTAGTTAAGCTTGCCTATAAATCATATTTTATCCACAAACTCCAGCATATTCTATTTAGAGTAAGAAACTTATAAATACAGTTAAACTCTTCATATGCATTAAATCTAGGGTGGTTTTGATTTTTAGTCTGATCAAAGTTTTATCTGTATCTTAATGGCTTGGTTGAAGCACATACAAATATTGAGAAATTCTGTGTGCTATAGAAAAATAAAGATTCCAAAAGACTTCTGATTTGGTGAATGCAAACAGCATAAAGACTTGGCTGATTAGATACCAGACTTCTTTTTTGAACAATGCTTATAGTGAAGTGATAAAAAAAAATAAATGGGTAGATATATATAGATTGTGTTTTTTAACATTCTAATTCTTACTTCACTCTTGGATTGAGGTCCTATTGAATTTTAAAGTGTTGATGGGGAAATGGTATTGAGGCAGCTTTGAATGAACAGGTACAGAAAAAGTTTTAAGAGGATGGATTTCTGTCTTTATTTCTATAAAAACATACCTGCAGGTAAAAGGATCAAGGTCTATTAACCTAATCACCATTTCTACACTGCAAGAAGAAAACAGCCATTATTTTTTAATTTTTTTTTTGCTACAATGATTAGTTTAGGCTCTCACACTCTGGGTTTCTGAGATCCAGTGTCTGTTTCCATGGGAACAGCAGTGGAAGGTAGCCCCTGAGTTGTCAGGCGCTTCTAATAACCTGGGGGGAGCTCCTGTCTGAGGGCCGGCCAACGTCTTCCTCTAGCATCTTTGGTCATCTAGGCACAAGTGACTTCTGAGCCTGGAGAGATACCTTGAGATATAGGTAGATGAAGTACTTAAGATATGTTGAAATGGGTGTATGTGTGTGTGTGTGTGTGTGTATATATATATACATACATATATATAAAATAGTATATATAAACATAATGTGTATTATAAGTCATATGTTATAGAAATACAGAACTTTCTATGGGAATAAGAAGTGAATTGAAAAAAAATGATTGAAGGAAGGCCATATAGTGTAAAACAGAGGCCCTGCCCTCAAGAAACATAAAATATATTCAAATAGTCAAGTTTCCTATATTTCATGCTCAAAATATAGGATCTTAAAGTATACAGGAATGTTCCAACCACATGCACTTTCTTTATTCCTGACTTGAGTTTCTGCCCTGAATCCTTTTTTTCCCCCTATCCTGTGAACTGGACTGTATAAACTAGAAAGAAATATAAATACCCCTGCTTTAAGTCATTATGTGTCTCACATCTGGGAAAATCCTTGAGTGGCTAGATCTTTGACTTCTTTCCTCTCATCCTTCACCTGGACATTCTTGTTTCTAAGAAGGAAACCAGTCTCCTCCAACGTGCCCCTCAAACACATCTCTGCCCTAAGGAGCCTCTCAGAACTCCTCATCAAAACCCCTACCAAGACTTTGTGCTGCAAAGACCCCTTAGATTTTATAGTCCTCTCATGTAGAACCCCCCTCACCCCAACATCCATTCACCTAGTTGGGAAATAGTGCGAACCTGCTGCGTGCCAGGCTCTGTGGAGTAGAGTGTACTCTCGACGTCTGCCTTCATGAAGCTTTGAGTTTAGTGAAGAAAGCTATTACAGGGGCAGACACACAACTCATTACACAACAGTGGGCTCCAGTAAGTATTATGAGATTTCTGTGAAAAAAAATAGGGGTGAGACCTGATTTATACTGGGCATAATATTCATAGGAGTTACTTTCTACACCCAAGATACAAATACTGAGTTTGAAATGGGTGGGTGGGATGGATTGGAGAGACGTTGTCTCCTGGTTTGGGGACGTTCCCCAACATGTCTCACTTCTTTCAGCCTTTGCCCTCATCTCTATGGAGCATCTTTATGGAGGCCTTTTTGTGCTCTTTCAACAGTTTTTATCTGTAATGGCTTAATAGACTCTTTTAGGAAGGTGAAGTGAGCGGGAGGGCTAGGGAGCAGCAAATAGGCATCCAGCAAGGAAATAACAATCCAAGGGCGTCTGCACATTAAAGGAACAGTACAGATGGCAAGGGTGTGTGGGGTCAGTGGGTTGAGGTGGCTAAGAAGGGCTTCATGGAGAGAAGGACTTGGGCTGGGCCAAGAAATTTCTTTTGCACCCGGCTTCATGCTTTGAGTCAGCAGCTGCCAAGTGCAGAGCCCTTCTAGCTGTACTCTCATCTCTCCCGTGTGGCAAGGAAATATGTTGTTGAGGGTGGTCTGGCTACTGGTCACTGACTGAGAGCTCATCTGATGAGCCCTGGCAGGTGCATGGCAATGTAACACACGTAATCACATTTCACAGTGGTAAGTCATTGCGTGTGCTGGAGGGGAGGATTAGCTCAGCCTGGGAAATAGCCAGGACCCCTCCATTTGTCCAGACTGATTAACAGTTTACGCTGGGTGAGGAGAAATTAATTTTGACCTCATTCACTTTATTGCTTATGAAATCATGGCAGTGACTGGGAACTTTATGTTTCAGAATTTTTATTTGTCGGTATTTTAACATTATCACAAAACTCCATTAAGTGAACAGGCACATTTCAAATGCTAACATACAGTTGTTAATGAATTAATAATTCTGTGTCTCCAGAAGCCAGCTATCTGTTAGAATTAGCTATAGAAAGCGCATGACTCATAAATCCAGGTATTCAGTATCACAGCTCGGGAGTCCCATTTCCACTGGGCTGAGGATTAGCATTGGGAGCAAGTCTTCCTTTCTTCCTCCTACACATTTATTTATTCAACAGCATGTGCCCTGCTAAATGCCAGAGTACTTGAAGGACTTTGCGGTATCCTG
This sequence comes from Taxidea taxus jeffersonii, assembly GCA_003697995.1. Taxonomy (NCBI): domain Eukaryota; kingdom Metazoa; phylum Chordata; class Mammalia; order Carnivora; family Mustelidae; genus Taxidea; species Taxidea taxus. Next base: position 71,451 of record ML102659.1, read on the forward strand.
GCATATAGTATTTTATATACATAATTATCTTATATACATGATATATTTCTCTTTATATAATGTATGTTTAACATGACATGTAAATATGTATAATATAAACATTGATATTACATTGTATATATTGTATACAGATGTATATTATATAGAGAGTTTTCCATATCTATATCTATCTGTCCATCTATTATCTATTTATAGAAAGGCTAACTCCATACTAACAAGTTAATAACCAGTAGTAATTTAGTCTGGTGAGTGTTACGATAGGGGCACACGCAAGGGGCTGTGGACTATAGGAAGGAAGGACTCCCTGGGAACATGCCATTGGAGCTGAGTTCAAAGGGAGATGTAGGTATTAGCTGATGAGCTCTGTGTATGAGGAGGCTGGGGAACATGGTGGGGGAGTAAAAGATTTGGGATAGAGGGAGGCTTGTATGCCAATTGCCAAAGAGAAAGTATATCCTCTTGAACTGTTTATCAGTCAGGATTTAGTTAGGAAACAGGCCATGATGAGTATTTTAAACAGGATATGTAGCATTGAGAATTGGTTTCATAGATGTTAGTGTTCTAAAAGAGCAGAAAATGTGACATTGAGGTAATCCAGAATTAGAAATTGCAACTTCTAAGGTTGGTAGGAAAAAGTGAAGTAAGCCAGAGTCTAGAACATACAGAGAGGGGTACAGTTTGGAGGGGTCCCCTTGATACTGATACTGATGTACTGTCTGTTTAAATGTTGCTGGATTCACTGTGCTAATAATTTATAGAGGATATGTCACTGATATTCCTGAGGGATATTAGCTTGTAATTTTCTTTTCTTGTCAGATTTTGAATCAAGTTAAGCTGGTTTCATAAAATGAGTTGGGAAGTTTATCCTCCTGATTTTGGAAAGCATGTATAGGAATACTATTATTGCTTCCTTAAATGTATTATGGAATTAATCAGTGATGTCATATGGGCCTGCAAACTTCTTTGTGGGCATACTTTTGGTTACTAACTCAATTTTGTTAATAGATATCAAACTAATAGAGCTCTTATTATTTGTATAAGTTTTGTTAAATATTATTTTGGAAAAAATTACATATTTAATCTATGTTGTCAAATTTATTAGCGTGAGGTTTCTCCCAGTATTTCCTTATTATACTTCTAATATCTTGTATTTGTAGTGAAGTCCCTTCTTTTATTACTGCTACTGGAAATTTGCATTCTCTCTCTCTCTTTTTCCTAAACTGATCTTGCTAGATATGTATCACTTTTATCAATCTTTACAAGAGTCAGCTTTGTTGGTTTCCTCTGTTGTGTGTCTCCTGTCTACTTACCGATTTTCTTTTCTTTTTTTTTTTTTTAACTATTTGCTTCCCTCTACTTCCTATATACTTAATACTGCTATTCTTTTGGCTGATTCTTAAGTTAGATGTTTAGATCATTCTTCCTAAATTTTTCCCCAAAAATGTCTGTTTAAGGACAAAAATTTTCCCATAAGTACTGCTTTAGCTGCAGGACACATGCTACTTGTCCTTATTTCATTTTAATTCAGTTTGATTCCAGTGTGCTCAGAGAATATATGTGATATGATTTCACTTTTTTGAAAATTTGTTGAGATCTACTTTTGGACCCAGGATCTAAATGTTCATGTGCATTTGAAAATGATTCATTTCTTTTTTTTTAAAAGATTTTATTTATTTATTTGACAGAGATCACAAGTAGGCAGAGAGGCAGGCAGAGAGAGAGAGAGAGGGGGAAGCAGGCTCCCCACTGAGCAGAGAGCCCAATGTGGGGCTCGATCCCAGGACCCTAAGATCATGACCTGAGCCAAAGGCAGAGGCTTAACCCACTGAGCCACCCAGGCGCCCTGAAAATGATTCATTTCTTATCCAGCTTTGTTGAGATATAACTGACACATAACATTGTGTAAATTAAGGTATCCAGCTTGCTGATTTGCTACACTTGTATGCTGCATAGTGTTAGCTAAAAGGCCCCTATCATATCACATAATTACCACTTCTTTTTTGTAGTGAACACCTTTAAAATCTGGTATCTTGGCAACTTTGACGTATATAATACTGTATTATTTTTTAAATTTTTTTTAAGATTTTAAATTTATTTGATAGAGGGATCTCAAGTAGGCAGAGAGACAGGCAGAGAGAGAGGGGGAATCAGGCTGCCCGCTGAGCAGAGAGCCCGATGCGGGGCTCAGTCACAGGGCCCTGAGATCATGGCCTGAGCTGAAGGCAGAGGCTTAACACACTGAGCCACCCAGCTGCCCCTATAATACTGTATTATTAACTATAATCACCATGCTATATATTAGATCCCCAGAATTTATTCATCTTGTAACTGGCAGTTTGTACCCTTTGACCAACACTTTGATCTCCCCATTTCTACCATGCTGCTGCTTCTGGTAACCACCATTCTATTACCTGTTTCTATGAGTTTAGCTTTTTAAGATTCCACATATGAGCAATATTTGTCTTCCTTTATCTAACTTCTTTCACTTGGGATAATGCCCTCAAGGCCCATCCTTATCGCAGATGGCAGGATTTTCTTCTTTCTCATGGCTGACTAATATTCTGATGTGTATATACCACATCTTCTTTATCCATTTATCTGTCAATAGATAACAGGTTGTTTTGATATCTTACTTGGCTGTTAGGAATAATGCTGCAGTGAACATGGGAATGCTGGTATCTCCTCAAGACTGTGTTTTGATTTTCTTTGGATATATGCCTAGAAGTGGGATGGCTGGGATTTATGGTGGTTCTATTTTTAAATTTTTGAGGAATCTTTATACCGTTATCCATAGTGCTGCACCAATTTACATTCCCACCAACAGTTCTCAAGGGTTTTCCTTTCTCCACATCCTCTCAAGTTCTTGTTATTTCTTATCCTTTTAAAAAGATTTTATTTGTTTGTTTGTTTATTTATTTATTTATTTAGAGAGTGTGCATGTATTAGCAGGGGCGTGGACCCATGGGGGGGGCAAGAAGGCTCCCTGCTGAGTGGGGAGCCCAATGCAGGGCTCGATCCCAGGACCCTGAGATCACCACCTGAGTTGAAATCAAGAGTCAGATGCTTAACCAACTGAGCCACCCAGGCCCCCTCATTTCTTGTCTTTTTGATGATAGCAGTTCTAACAGGTGTGAGGTGGTTGCTCACTGTGGTTTTGATTTGCATTTCCCTGATGATTGTGCTGTCAAGTAAGTGCCTTTTCCAGTTTTGGAAGTTCTCAGTCACATTTCTTTAAATAGACTTTCTGCCCCCCTTTGCCCTGTTCTTCCTTCTGGAAATCCAATAATTTGTACATGTTTGTTTTGATGGTATCCCATAGATCATGTAGGCTTTCTTCACTCTCTTTCATTCTTTTTTTTTTATTTTTGTTGCTCTGATTAGATAATTTCAATTTGTCTGTCTTTGAGCTCACTTGTTTTTCCTCTGCTTGTTCAAGTCTGATTTTGAAGCACTCTGTTGAATTCTTCTGTTCAGTCGCTGTATTCTTTAGCTCCAATTTTTCTCAATGTTTTCTATGTAGCTGTGCTGGCAGTTGATTTTCAGTGGCAAAAGTTGCCATATTTGTTTATAGAGCAGGTCGCTGTGAACCGTGATTGCCCCTGCTACATGGCTGCTGCTGGAAGTCTTGCTTTCTTCCTGGTTCTTAGAGATTTCTATACATCTCAGGTTTTTCTGTTCTGGGTGGGTGAAACTGAAGCATTGTGCCCAAAAGGGCTGGGGAAGCTCATGATCAGTCTACTGTTCCTCTCCCTGTTAGAGGGACATTTCCTATTTTTATTTTTACTTTTATTTATTTTAAGCTAGGGAGTTCTTTTTTGGTGCTAAGCAATGCTGGCTTGGAGGAAGGGGTGATGAAGGCAAAATGAAACTGTCCTCCTCTTTTTGAGTGGTTATTCTCAGATTTTTCATTCAACTGTGTTCTTAAGTTTCTTTAGTGGTGTCCAGGGCTCTGTTTTTTGTTCATTGTTACCTATTTAATTGTTTTTTTTTATTTAAAATTTTTTTTATTTAAGCTTTTTTTATTTAAACATATAATGTAACCCCACCCCCCTCTCCCAAATCCTGTCCCCCCCCCCCCCCCCCCTCAGTTTGTTTTATGACATTAAGAGTCTCTTTTGGTTTGTCTCCCTCCCGATCCCATCTTGTTTCATTTTTTCTTTTCCTACCACCTTAACCCCCACCCCCGTTGCATCTCCACTTCCTCATATCAGGGAGATCATGTGATAGTTGTCTTTCTCCGGTTGACTTATTTCGCTAAGCATAATACGCTCTAGTTCCATCCATGTCGTCGCAAATGGTAAGATTTCATTTCTTTTGATGGCTGCATAGTATTCCATTGTATATATATACACCACTTCTTCTTTATCCATTCATCTGTTGATGGACATCTAGGTTCTTTCCATAACTTGGCTATTGTGGACATTGCTGCTATAAACATTCGGGTACATGTGCCCCTTTGGATCACTACGTTTGTATCTTTAGGGTAAATACCCAGTAGTGCAATTGCTGGGTCATAAGGTAGCTCTATTTTCAATTTTTTGAGGAACCTCCATGCTGTTTTCCAGAGTGGTTGCACCAGCTTGCATTCCCACCAACAGTGTAGGAGGGTTCCCCTTTCTCCACATCCTCGCCAGCATCTGTCATTTCCTGACTTGTTCATTTTAGCCATTCTGACTGGTGTGAGGTGGTATCTCATTGTGGTTTTGATTTGTATTTCCCTGATGCCCAGTGATGTGGAGCA
>RCUC01134349.1:0-86738 GCA_003697995.1 Taxidea taxus jeffersonii
GGGTTTTGATTGCATGGAAGGTTGGTACCCCTAACCCTCATGTTGTTCATGGGTCAACTATATTTGTTGGATTAATGAGGGATTGGGATTCATGAAGTTGTTAATGAAATGAAAACATATAATTAACCTAAAAGTTACAAAATGTGTTCATAATGTTCCTGTTGGGGTCAAAGTTAAGATGTATTATGCAATATACATTTGTGCCAATAAGTGTTATTATATGAATGGATGCTACTGCAAATTCTAGAATTATGAGTATTAAAATAATAGATGCAGTGGAACCAGGAAAGGACTAATTGGTATCAGGACTACCGTGACTTTTCCATTCAGGTGAATTAGTAAATGACCTGCTATAATATTTGTTAAATATTACAAATACCAGTCAGTCAGTTGTATAGCAAAAGCTATGAAGAAAAAGCCTGATCATTTCAATCATTACTAGTATAGGGATAAGTGGAACTGAAGGTAAAAAGCATGTTAGTGAGACTACAGTTCTGTGGCAGAAGCCAGTAATTATTGTTTTTGCTTATAATGGAATTGCCTTTCCTAATTTTATTAGAAGTTCCTTTGCCTCAGCCTATGATATTCGTTCTGTATTGAGAGTCCTTCAGTATTTTTGAGTGCCTGCTATTGGCCAGGCACTAGGTGGGCATACTATGGATCCAATGATGGGTAAGCTGGCATTACCATGCCAGCTTACTGAAACCTTTGAAAATAGACAATCTTCTCTTTCTCTTTTTTAGCAGGCTCCATACCCAACATGGGCTTGAACTCATGACCTTAAGATCAAGAGTTACATGCTCCACCAACTGAGCCAGTCAGGTACCCTGAACACAAGCAACTTTTTTTTTTTTTAAAGATTTTATTTATAAGAGAGAGCACAAGCCGGGCGAGCGGTAGGAAGAGGGAGAGGGAGAAGCACACTCCCCCACTGAATGGGGATCCTGGCTTGGGGCTTGATCCCAGGACTCAGGAATCATGACCTGAGCTGAAGGCAGGCATGTAACTGACTGAGCCACCCAGGTGTCCCAACGAACATCCTTCTAAAGAGCAACAACATACATGATCCTGCCTCACACAGTGCAGCTGTTCTTTATATATATGAAGTCCTTTCCCCAAAAGGTAAGACTTCAAGTCCCACTAGTCACTATATATCATCTCAGGGACATTTATTTCTCTTCTAGTGTAGTGACAATCCTATCTTGACATATTTAACCTGAGGATTAGATTGTAAGTTCAACATCAGCAAAAATTTATATAAAATATTAGGGAAAAAGAGAGAGGGAAGAGAGAACATGGCCAATAAATATAATACAAATATTGTACATATGATACTGTATATATAAAGAGCAAAGAAGAAAAATATATAGCTCTCTTTTTCTGCAGTTGGCCATGAGGGTATGATTGATATTTATATTTTATTAACTATTTCACCTTTTCTTTTTTCCAAAGCTAGCATCTAGGTTTTTGTTTTGTTTTATTTGTTTTGAAGGAGACAGTGAGAGAGAAAGAATCTTAAGCAGGCCCCACCCCAAGTATAGAGCCCAACATGCGGCTCGATCTCATGACCCTGAGATCATGACCTGAGCCAAAATCAAGAGTCATACGCTTAACGAACTAAGCCACCCAGGTGCCTCACTATGTTTGTTTTTAATTTTTATTCTGTTTTATTTTTTAAACTTTGGTTAGCTGGGATGACTTTAAACCTAAGTCTCGAGGCCCTGGGGACCTTGGTAGCTTTGCTTGTACTGGATTGTTCTATCTTCCATGAACTTTTATCAGTAGATATGGCATTACCAGAAAAAGGATGCACTTCCACACTTTCTTTGTGTAGGATAAAAATTACTCCTTGATAATAAAGAGCAATTACTTCAAACACCATAAAAACCTCCCTTCTCTTATTTTTTCTATTTATTTCATGACTTAAACTGCTTAAAATGCCGATAAAGGCTGTATGACTGCCTTAACTTCAAGTTCAGTGGAACCAGTAATTTTGTCCCCTCTGGAAGCATCCTTCCCCTGTGTACTAAGATAAACTAGTAAAACCTAAATGTATGTGTTGTGAAGCAAAACTTTTGTTTTGCAATTATATATAACAAGTGCCACCCCCACCAGACACATGAATTCTATCTCTGGAAGAACCTGTACCATATGATGATTGTTGATTCAGAGCATATACCATATCCATTTCTTCAGTAGAACATCCCTGCTTTGCAAGGTGTTGCCTAGAAGCTGATGCTATAACAGTCTTTATGAGGCAAGAACATACTTGTTTCGTAAGTATGTTCACCTCCTGTTGTATGATGAGACATGAAAATATCATAGTTGTCAGCTGATTACCTCACCATTTTGGGTCATAAAATGCAGTGCTTAGTCAGGAAGTAGAGCTGCTTGGAATACCATCAATAGTAGAATAACTATTCTACTATTCTAATAGTATATTAGTATTATAGTATTATAATACTAATAGTATATAGTATTATATTAGAATAGTAGAATAACTATTCTAATATAATGGCATTGCAATAACGGTTTCACCATCCCATGGATGTTGTTGCTGACAGAACAGTGGTTTTTGTTGCAAGATAGACAAGTGCTCAACAATTTACTATAATTATAATGCAGGCAGATGGCTGGATGGTTGTTGTGGAATCTATGGTTGCAAATAGGGCACACCAGCGATTACTATACCAGATGAACAAGGGTGACAAGAAAACTATGTTGTTGATTCCATCTTTTGCATCCACTCATATGACCAAGGCCACTTTTACTTGGCCTACTGTTTAAATAGTGGGCTGGCACTGAAAATGTGCTAATAGATATCCACAGAGTGGCTCACCCTGTTTACTTGCTTTATATTTGACCTCTGATGAATATCTGCATACACACAAATACAACATATGAATTTTCACACTTTGTGTCCTTTCTGTGAAGTCGATTCCATCCCTCTTCCCCAGGCCTTATTGTCAGTGATCTTCTGTTCTTATTTTTTCTAAGACCCTTGTCCCTCAGTCAGCTCCTGCTCATCAATCAATGTGGATCCATATTTCATCTCTCCATCCACAAGAACTGGAAAATTGGCCACAATCCTCAAAAGTTCTTTCCATTCTGATGGTTACCTTTACACTGTCTTTCAAAGCCACCAAGAATGTTGGATTTGCATCTATATGGCTTTTATTCACATTGCCATTGTTTCTGCAGCCTGTTCATTTGGTAACTATTGTAATTTGCTATTTGTTTACATTTTTCTATTGTTAATATGGTGGTTGAATAGAGGGGAGTAGAATGTTTTTACTTTGCTGTCTTCCTATAAATTGTTATGTATAAATGCAATAGTAAACATTTTTTTTGTATTCATTGTAGTTTAAAAGGGTGAAATACATTTATTTCATTTCAGAATTTATTGCATTCTGCCTTACTTAAAGAAGAATTTCAGGAAAATTAAATTTTCTATTTTGAAGGGCTCACAAAATGAGATTCCATTTTAGGATATCTCATAAAATGTCAACAGAATAAGCCCAGCAAAATGCCCTCCATTTTCTTTAATATAAGTCATATGTCAGGTAAAATGAACATATGACAGTGTGTTTCAGGCAGATTTTGACCTACAGTGTGTATAGTAGCATTGTGGTCACAGGAATACATTCTAGTTGGTGTGACTTTTCTTATTTGTCAACTATAGGACAGCTCCAAATTGTAAAACACATCCATTAGACTCTGTTTTTAATATGTAGTATTACATGGAAGATACTGGGCTCATAAATTGCGTTAAAATCAAAATGGTGTTTTTTTTTTTTTTTTGTCTGTAATACAGATACTCTTACTCTAATGGTGTTTGTTTTATGTTTATTGAGTTGTGTATGTGGCCTTCAGAAAACAACCACTGGGCTTTTAAAGGGGGAAAAAAAAACCCGGTTTAATGATGTCTTCTCTTTTGGTGAAGAATTTCTACTTGCTTATCAATTATGAAACATCTTAATAAGCAAGATGGGTTTACAGTTATTCAAATATCCATTTCTTTGATTGTACAAATAGTAGTAAGTGAAATAAAACTTCAGTAATGAAATAAGCTTGACAATTCCATTCAACTTAGAAATATAGTAAGTGAAATGAACAGTATGCAATTTTTTTTCTACTGAAATGCATGTTTCTCTAATGTGGTTTAGCTTATATACATTTGGTAAATAGAGGGGTGATGCCAGCATAACTTGGCACATATGCATATATCCTAGTATTCTAATTTTATAGCTGTCAGATGCAAACTTTTTCACAGTGGAGATAAAGTCGTAACAATTAGGAAGTCTTTAAGAAAATAGCCGAAAAATTCTGCAGAAGTGACTTCCTTTCCTGCAAGAAAGTGTCTGTCTGGTTTAGTACCAGCTGCAGGAAATGGAATGGTCTCCATTGTGTAAAGCTGTCTGGGGAAGCTGCAAATGTGGGAGCAGTGGGTGAGAATACGTTTCTCCAATGTTGAAAAAAAATAATGGAGAAGAATATGCCATTCTTGGTATATTCTTGGTATATCCATCCCACTCATGGAATGAACTTTTAATTTTCACATAGTTGGCCTCTATTAAAAATGGATTTTGCAAGGGTCTGCATCTCAAAGTAGAATCACATGACCAAAGGTATAAGATTTAAAGAATGTACGGAGGATGATTTTAAGTGATGAATGCCAGCAAGGCTTACCTGTGCTAGTGGGTTTGAGGTTTTTCAGAAAGGCATAGTTGGCCATAGAGCAGAAATGCCTCTACTTTGGCTAGGAAGATTAGAAGAAACCTCTCAGTGCAAGGGACAGTGATTTTTAAAATGTCAGAGCGCTATAACCAGTTTATTTTACAAGCTATTATGCAGATAAAATAAGATTATGTATGTAATTTATAACTTTTAAATCATTTTATTTTCTTGTTAGGAAATCTCGCAAGATTGCGATTCTCTATTAAACCTGCTTTGCCATTTTTTATATCCAACAAACTTCTAGAAAGTACTATCTCTGTGTAAAGTACTGTGCTAGAAACTATGGATAAAGGGAGCAAAATTGCTGTGATCCTGCCCTTGTGGAGCTTACAGTCTGGTGGGGGAAGTGGAGTTAAACAGGATAATCACAGAAATGATTGTTTAGTTAAAAGCTATGAAGGCAATGAACCTAGAATATACTGAGTAGGTAGTAAAGCATCTTGATCTTGACTAGGGCATTGAGGTAGGCTCCTCTGATGAGCTAATTATGAGCTAATTATGAGCTAATTGAGGAGTTCCTCTGAGGAGGAGCTAATTATGAATTGGATTAGCCTAAAAGGAGTTAATTAGGTGAGTGTGGGTGTGTATGCATGTGCCCATGTATGTGCACATGATTGTGTGCATGCCCACATGTACAGGCTCATTTCAGACAAGCACAGGCTTATTGCAGATAGGGAAGCAGTGTGTACAGAGGACCTATGGTAGAGAAGAGGATAGACTCTGGAGAGAAGGCTTATGTTCCTTTGGTCCCTGGAAATGAAGGATGTGACAGGCAAAGCCTTGTGGTTGATGGTAATCATTTTGAACTTAAACCTAAGAATAGTGGAACTCACTGAAGAATTTTAAGCCAAAAAATCAGATTTGTATTCTGAAAAGATAATTTCTTGCTGCTGAGAAGAACAGATTATGAAGGTGAAAGAAGGTTCTTATGGAGTCTAGTTAGAGGGTATTGTAGTAGTCTAGAAAGTTTTCTTCAAGAGTGCCATGCTATCTCTGTTATTTTAGAATAGGATGGTGGATGGAAATGCATAGATAGAGGAATTTAAGATCTGAAATCAACTGGACAAGTTATACTGGATGTAAGGGGTAAGGGGAAGACAGTAAAGATTTTATCTCTGTTTCTACTTTGAGAAATTGAATTACAGTGGTGCAGTTCATGAAGCTGAACACTGGATTTCTGGGAAAAGACCGTGAATTTGGTCTTAGACATGCGTCTGAAGTATCTTGGAGATTTCCAAGTGAAGATGTTGAGCAGCAAGTTGGGTATAGAGATCTGGAGTTCAAGGAAAAGTTTAACCTGGGTTGGATATGAATTTGCAAACACTTGAATTTATTGTTCACTGAATCCATGTGCCCTATTAAGATTGCTGATGGAGAGACTTACAGACTGAAAAAAATAAGAAGGCTCACCTTCCAGGGACCATTAAGAACTAGGTAGAGGAAGATGAACCAGCAGAGAATTTGAATGAACAGAGGAATAGGAGGAAGGTATGGCATGACTAGAGCCAAGCAGAGTGAGGATTTCAGGAGCACTTGTTGTCTTTTCATGCTAATGGGAAGAAATGTTTCAAGTAAAAGGGACAGAGAAAAGAATTTATAGTGTAGGTTTCCTGTGTCTTAGTCTCTGTGGATAGAAATTGGCAATGTTTTAAGTTATATGAGCTCAGTATAGATGTGGTTTCTGACACATATAGGAAATCTACATTTTAACACTTCTTTGAGAATTATGTTCAATAGGATGGCTTTCTGATAAATAAGATAGCTCTTTCAGGTGTTTTATATATAGCAGGGCTACATTCTAGCTGTTTGCCTCTAGCTGATGCTTATTGTTTTCTTGGTTAGTTATAATTCCCATTTGATATTTTGTAACTTAAAAAGTAAATTATAAGGCTAACCACTATGAACACACATAAAATTAGACATAGAAATTAGACATAGAAAGAGGAAAACCAGTTAACAAATATAGATATATTCAGAAATAAAGGAAGAAAGTATGTATAGACTCTTTTTTCTTTATTTTTACTGTTGGTCATGTGGCTTTACTTGGTATTTGTGACTTCTTTCTTCCAGTATCCATTCCATGTTCTTTTTTTATGTATCAGTACCTCAGCTGATAGATTTCTCTACCTGGTAGAGTGATTCAAAACCTTAATTCCTAAAGGGTCAAGGGGTTAGTAGTCCTTTCTATATTGGGTTACTGGTGTGTTCCATTAATGTTTACTCATTGGACGTTCACTTTCTGATTCCATATATACGTCCTCTTTTCTCCATTGTACAGAAGCAACACAATTTCCCTCTTAATACTCAGGATCAATTACCCTGGAAATATCAGAAACCTCATTTTTGCCAGTTAGGTGGCATGAAGAATTGAATGTGGCTGGGTGGCCATCTCAGTCTCTAGTTAAAAAGAGTCATGTTGTTTCCTGGTGGAAGTATTCCTTTCTTGGACAGTAAGACATCAAAAGCAGCAGGGCACAAAGATGTTGGGACATGGGAAGCAAACACTTTGCAGGTAGGTTATTAGGATAATAGCAAAGGGAGTCACTGACACTTATACCATCTAATTCTCAGAAACCATATATTGTTTGCTGGTTAAGAGCATGCATTGTGTTTTTAGGACAGCACGTATGGTGGATGTTGTGATGCATTACCTAGACTCTCCCTTGCAGAACAAACTGCCCATTTCCTGAGCTGCTGGGGCATTATTGGCAGAGAGTCCTTAGCTTTTAGCCCCTTTTGGGATTGCCTCAGCTGAAGAGGGCTACCTCTCCCAAGGTCTTATCCCTTCCCAGGGCCCAGTGCATCGAATGACTGGTTAACATGGGAGTGTAAGGGCTAAGTTTTGTTGCTCCAGCTCTGGACAGCTTCATCTTCATTAGTCTACAGAGGATTAGCTGAGGCTTCTCTTGCGCCTGTATTGCAGCTCAGCTTCTGTCTCTGTTTAATCCTGCTTCTTCCATGTCTTCCACAGGCACCAATTCCAAGACTTCCTATGTGCTGATCAGATTGTCTGAGTCAGCTTAAGTCCTTAGGCTGAGGAACCCAACCTGCAAGAGACTGTAGCCCACAAGATAACCCAGTTAACCATGTAATGGAGTCTTCAATGGACCAGTCCACTGTTACATCAGGTCACCTGTTTGGATGTTCAGGATAAAACGAATGAATCCTGCAGATGTGAGTTTATTTCCTTTCTCTTTTTGCTGAGGAATGTGTTCCCTTGTCAGAAGGAATAGCGTGTGGAGTAAAATGAGGGTAATGAAATACTCCCTTAGTTTGTATTTGTTGTTGCTGGCAAAAGCATTATAGGCAAGGAAGGTACAGCCATATACTGAATAGGTAGGTATAGGTTTCATTAAGGGTAAATCAGTGCCTTTCCATGGTAGAAGTGATCCAGTGTAAGCAACCTGTTACCAAGGGGCTGGCTGTTTTCCCTAGGGAATAGTGCCCATTGAGGGCTGAACATCTCATGGGAAGGATACACAGTGTATTCCAATTACACTCATGTTGTTCAAAATATGCTCAGAATGTTTATTTGGAATTACAGAGCTCTTAGGGGCATATATATATATATATACATATATATATATATATATATATATATGTATGTGTGTATATGTATGTATATGTGTGTGTGTGTGTATGTACATGTATATGTATGTGTATATACATACATACATATTCCCCCCCATCATGTTACCTATTATGGGTATATATAGAACCTACATATATAGATATTATATAAAGCACCTTCTATACCTTTGATATAAATATTCTTCTTGGTTTTAGATTATTTTGTCACTTAGCTACAATAACCTCCAGCAATTTCCATCCACTCACTTTTGGACATTCCTTAATTTTGATTTATGTCCATATGATCAGACAGATCTAAAAAAAGCCAAAATTATGCACTGCCAAAATAAGGAAATACATAAAAATTGTGTTTGAATAGTAGGTCTATGAGATTTTCCCCTTCTTTTTTATTTTCCTGAATTTTTGAATTTCTTTTATTAACAGTTATCTCCTTTATAGTGGGAACCAGAAGATTGATTCCTTCCCCCAAACAAAAGAAAACTGTTCTTCCCTCCCACTCCCATATAGGGGTATATTATATTCTAAAACATTTAAATGATACTTTAAGAAGATGGTTTTCCTTTTTTCTTCTTTTTTTCAACCCATGCTCTGGGTGACAATTTACCATCTGTGTGTGCAGGTGTGGTTGAGAATAGCACAGGAACAACCCTTCTTTCTACATTCTGTTGTGGTGACATTTGAATTTTTTTGCAAGTTTTTATTATGTTGTTGGCTATTCCTGTCTATTGCTAGAAAGTGAAATGCTTTCATTTTATTGTTAATTACTTAGGCAATGATTTAAGAATATATATTTATAAATTTTCATTCTTTCATGAAATTTTATATAAATATTATCTTGCTCTAGCACAAAGAATTACTTTGTTACTTTGTTACCACAATGACTGAAATTAATATTCATTTCCTTTATAATTTAATAGATAAAAAGGACTATGTATAGTACGTATCTACTATACATACTGTGGAAAGGGTATGTAATTTCAATATGACATCTCTTCTTTTTCTCCTAATGGTTTTATGTCAATCAGTCATTAATGAATGTTCATCAGGAAGCATTCCTAGGGAAATGGCAGGTTGAACTTTTCATAAATTCCAGTTTTATGTGACTACAGCATGAGTTAAATGAATCTGCTGCAGTCTGAAGCTTGGAGCATGGGCAAAGTATCCGTTGTTCATGGCTTAAGGCTGAATAAGCAAGGAGCTCTCTACAAAATATCACTGAATATCATTCTGAATAGTTTCACCAGTTAATGAAGGCAGAAGATTTCTTTGCTTGATCTTTTAGAGTGGTTTAAATAACATAAGTAGTTCATTAAGAGCATCCTATCTTTTTTTTTTTTCCTTTATACTCTTAGTTTTATGTTTACTGACCTCAAATAATCGAGGAAATAATTATGGAGATTTCTTCCATTTTCCAAAAGTCATAATTTAGGAACTTTTGATTGTCAACACAGCCTTGCTATGAAATCAGAGATTACCTATGGTTACAAAAGATAAGATCTTTTTGATCTATTCACTGCAGGGTACTTGATCTTAAATGTTTGGTGTGGAATGTAGCTGCCACATTATGTGTTTAAAAGACACAATTGGCTAAATCCTTGTAGCAATTGTATTTTCCATTTTACATACTGAATCTTCTGGAACTTGATATGCTTCTGTAACTGAAAATTAAATGACTCCCCAGCCTGAGATTCCCCTTATAAAAAGTGGAAGTTCATGAATTCCCCCTTTTCTGTTGAGGTTGGCTTGGCACAAAGACACCTGAATCCCATTATCCTGCTGAAATAAGCATTTTTGTCCTTGCCTAGGATAATGGGGTTGATGAACTATTTTGTTTCCAGAAAGCAGAACTCCTTTGGTGAGCTGGTGGTTAGGAACATATAGTGCTCTGCAACATTTCTGTGGGTGGGAAGGATTATGCCCAGTTCTAAAACAGACTCCTATCTGTTATTAACCTACATTCTTCATGAGGCCTTTAATCAAACTATACCAGTTCTGAAGCAGGAATTTTAAGCACTTTGCTTTTGAATGGTTATAAAGGCTTTTAAATGCTGGATCAAGTAAGAATTAGATTCAAGATAGGCTGTTCCTGATTTTTACCCAAATACAACTCTTGGCATCAGCTTTACTGGCTTAAACTGTGCTTCTGTTGGAAATGAAAAGCAAATCAGAAGACATCAAATGGGAGTCCCATTTTTGGATATACCAACTCCCTGTTGCTCTGCTGTAGCGACCTGAGAGTCTAAAGGAAACATAAGTTAAAGGAGAGAAAATGTAATTATGTCTCTGTGGGCTGGTGAACAAAATTAGTGAAATTTTGCTTTTCTAAAGTAAGCCTTCCTATGAGGCAGCTTTTAGAAATCCTCACTCCAGAATATTGCCAGCACAGTGCTATTCTATGAAAAATTGTATCACTGCATTCTTCTCTCCTTCTTTAAAGGAAAGATTTTTCTTCAACTGGCTAAGTAGACACAGGAATTTCAGTTAGCATCTGACTTCATGGCTTTAAAATACTGAACAGTATCTCTTATTACAAGGTTATGAATGGTGAGAAAGCATTTAAATTGAGTAATTCACGGACAATGTGCTAATAAATGTTGGTATTCAAAAATGTAAAATAGAGTTCTTGGTCAAGATGGCAGAGAAGTAGCAGGCTGAGACGACATCAGGCAGCAGGAGATCAGCTAGATAGCCTATCAAAACATTACAAACACCTACGAATCCAACAGGAGATCGAAGAGAAGAAAAACAACAATTCTAGAAACAGAAAATCAACCACTTTCTAAAAGGTAGGACCAGCGGAGAAGTGAATCCAACGTGCCGGGAAGATAGACCCCAGGGGGAGGGGCCCGGTCCTGGCAAGTGGCGGAAAAATGGAGCACAAAATCAGGACTTTTAAAAGTCTGCTCCAGGGAAGGACATCACTCCAGAGGCTAAACTGGGGTGAAGACCTCACAGGGACAGCGTGGACTCAGGTCCCACAGGGTCACAGAAAGATCGGGGGTGTCTGAGTGTCGCAGAGCTCACAGATATTAGAGCAGGGAAGCCGGCTGCGGAGACAGAGCCGAGGTTTCCTAGAGCTGTGGTCTGTGACACAGGCCGGTGCTCTGTGCGAGGGGTCCCCACATGATCCGGGGAGACTCCGACCTGGGAGAGCTCAGGGATCTATGGGGTTCGGAGACTCCAGGTGGGACTCTGCTAGAGACAGAGACACTAGGTCAGAGGCTGGGTGACCTTGGAGCACAGCCAGAAGCCAATGACTCGGGACTGATTACGCACGATTTTCTCCAAGCACAGCTGGAGGCTGGGGAGACGGGAGTGATTAAGTGCTTTTCTCTGAAGGCGCACTGAAGACTGGGGCTCCTAGCTCTTGGCTCCTCCGAGCCGGAGATTGGGAGGCCACCATTTTTATTCCTGTCCTCCGGAACTCTACAGAAAGCGTTCAGGGAACAAAAGCTCCCGAAAGCGAACCTGAGAAGATTACTATGCCCGGCCCCTGGTAAGGGTGGTGCAATTCTGCCTGGGGCAGAGACACTTGAAAATCACTACAACAGGCCCCTCCCCCAGAAGATCAACAAGAAATCCA
Source organism: Taxidea taxus jeffersonii (assembly GCA_003697995.1). Lineage (NCBI taxonomy): Eukaryota > Metazoa > Chordata > Mammalia > Carnivora > Mustelidae > Taxidea > Taxidea taxus. The sequence goes on from RCUC01134349.1 coordinate 11,912, forward strand.
GCCAAGACCAAGTTCACTTAACAAGGAGAACAGCGGATTCTTATCTGGACAAAATGATAAGGTGGAAAAACTCACCACAAAAAAAAGAACAGGAGGCAGGACCGAAGGCTAGGGACCTAATCAATACAGACATTGGTAATATGTCAGATCTGGAATTCAGGACGATGATTCTCAAGGTTCTACCCGGGCTCGAAAAAGGCATGGAAGATATTAGAGAAACCCTGTCGGGAGAAATAAAAGCCCTTTCTAGAGAAATAAAAGAACCAAAATTTAATCAAGTTGAAATAAAAAAAGCTATTAATGAGGTGCAATCAAAAATAGAGGCTCTTACTGCTAGGATAAATGAGGCAGAAGAAAGAATTAGTGATATAGAAGACCAAATGACAGATAATAAAGAAGCTGAGCAAAAGAGAGACAAACAACTATTGGACCACGAGGGGAGAATTCGAGAGATAAGTGATACCATAAGATGAAACAACATTAGAATAATTGGGATTCCAGAAGAAGAAGAAAGAGAGAGAGGAGCAGAAGGTATATTGGAGAGAATTATTGTAGAGAATTTCCCTAATATAGCAAAGGGAACAAGTATCAAAATCCAGGAGGTGCAGAGAATTCCCCTCAAAATCAATAGGAATAGGTCCACACCCCATCATCTAATAGTAAAATTTACACATTTTAGTGATAAAGAGAAAATCCTGAAAACAGCACGGGACAAGAAGTCTGTAACATACAATGGTAAAATATTAGATTGGCAGCAGACTTATCCACAGATTCCTGGCAGGCCAGAAAGAACTGGCATGGTATATTCAGAGCACTAAATGAGAAAAACATGCAGCCAAGAATACTTTATCCAGCTAGGTTATCATTGAAAATAGAAGGAGAGATAAAAAGCTTCCAGGACAAACAAAAACTGAAAGAATTTGTAAACACCAAACCAGCTCTACAGGAAATATTGAAAAGGGTCCTCTAAGCAAAGAGAGACCCTAATAGTATTATCAGAAAGGAACAGAGACAATATACAGTAACAATCACCTTACAGGCAATACAATGGCACTAAATTCATATCTCTCAATAGTTACCCTGAACGTAAATGGGCTAAATGCCCCAATCAAAAGACACAGGGTTTCAGAATGGATAAAAAAACAAAACCCATCCATATGCTGCCTACAAGAAACTCATTTTAGACCTGAAGACACCTCCAGATTGAAAGTGAGGGGGTGGAAAACAATTTACCATGCTAATTGACTTCGGAAGAAAGCGGGGTGGCAATCCTTATATCAGATCAATTAGATTTTAAGCCAAAGACTATAATAAGAGATGAGGAAGGACACTTCATCATACTCAAAGGGTCTGTCCAACAAGAAGATCTAACAATTTTAAATATCTATGCCCCTAACATGGGAGCAGCCAACTATATAAACCAATTAATAACAAAATCAAAGAAACACATGGACAAGAATACAATAATAGTAGGAGACTTTAACACACCCCTCACTGAAATGGACAGATCATCCAAGCAAAAGATCAACAAGGAAATAAAGGTCTTAAATGACACACTGGACCAGATGGACATCACAGATATATTCAGAACATTCCATCCCAAAGCAACAGAATACACATTCTTCTCTAGTGCCCATGGAACATTCTCCAGAATAGATCACATCCTGGGTCATAAATCAGGTCTCACCAGGTATCAAAAGATTGGGATCATTCCCTGCATATTTTCAGACCACAATGCTCTGAAGCTAGAACTCAATCACAAGAGGAAATTTGGAAAGAACCCAAATACATGGAGACTCAACAGCATCCTTCTAAAGAATGAATGGGTCAACCAGGAAATTAAAGAAGAATTGAAAAAAAAACATGGAAACAAATGATAATGAAAACACAATGGTCCGAAATCTGTGGGACACAGCAAAGGCAGTCCTGAGAGGAAAATATATAGCGATACAAGCCTATCTCAAGAAACAGGAAAGATCTCAAATACACATCCTAACCCTACACTTAAAGGAGCTCGAGAAAGAACAACAAAGAAAGCCTAAACCCAGCAGGAGAAGAGAAATAATAAAGATCAAAGCAGAAATCAATGAAATAGAAACCAAAAAAACAATAGAACAAATCAATGAAACTAGGACCTGGTTCTTTGAAAGAATTAATAAGATTGATAAATCCCTGGCCATAGTTATCAAAAAGAAAAGAGAAAGGACCCAAATAAATAAAATCATGAATGAAAGCGGAGAGATCACAACCAACACCAAAGAAATACAAACAATCATAAGAACATATTATGATCAACTCTATGCCAACAACTTTGACAATCTGGAAGAAATGGATGCTTTCCTAGAGACATACAAACTGCCAAAACTGAACCAGGAAGAAATAGAAAACTTGAATAGGCCCATAACCAGTAAGGAGATTGAAACAGTCATCAAAATCTCCAAACAAAAGCCCAGGGCCAGATGGCTTTCCAGGGGAATTCTACCAAACATTTCAAGAAGAATTAATTCCTATTCTCCTGAAACTGTTCTAAAAAAGAGAAATGAAAGGAAAACTTCCAAACACATTTTATGAGGCCAGCATCACCTTGATCCCCAAACCAGACAAGGATCCCATCAAAAAAGAGAATTACAGACCAATATCCTTGATGAACACAGATGTGAAAATTCTCACCAAAATACTAGCCAATAGGATCCAACAGTACATTAAAAGGATTATTCACCACGACCAAGTGGGATTTATTCCAGGGCAGCAGGGTTGGTTCAACATCTGCAAATCAATCAATGTGATACAATACATTAACAAAAGAAAGAACAAGAACCATATGATACTCTCAATAGATGCTGAAAAAGCATTTGACAAAGTGCAACATCCCTTCCTAATCAAAACTCTTCAAAGTGTAGGGATAGAAGGCACATACCTCAATATTATCAAAGCCATCTATGAAAAACCCACTGCAAGTATCATTCTCAATGGAGAAAAACTGAGAGCTTTTCCGCTAAGGTCAGGAACACGGCAGGGATGTCCACTATCACCACTGCTATTCAACATAGTACTAGAAGTCCTGGCCTCAGCAATCAGACAACAAAAAGAAATTAAAGGTATCCAAATTGGCAAAGAAGAAGTCAAACTATCGCTCTTTGCAGATGATATGATACTATATGTGGAAAACCCAAAAGGCTCCACTCCAAAACTGCTAGAGCTTGTACAGGAATTCAGTAAAGTGTCAGGATATAAAATCAATGCACAGAAATCAGTTGCATTTCTTTACACCAACAACAAGACAGAAGAAAGAGAAATTAAGGAGTCAATCCCATTTACAATTACACCCAAAACCATAAGATACCTAGGAATAAACCTAACGAAAGAGGCAAAGAATCTATACTCAGAGAACTATAAAGACCTCATGAAAGAAACTGAGGAAGACACAAAGAAATGGAAAAATGTTCCATGCTCATGGATTGGAAGAATAAATATTGTGAAAATGTCTATGCTACCTAAAGCTATCTACACATTTAATGCAATGCCTATCAAAATTCCATCCAATTTTTTCAAAGAAATGGAACAAATAATCCTAAAATTTATATGGAACCAGAAAAGACCACGAATAGCCAAAGGAATATTGAAAAAGAAAGCCAAAGTTGGTGGCTTAACAATTCCAGACTTCAAGCTCTATTACAAAGCTGTCATGCTCAAGACAGTATGGTACTGGCACAAAAACAGACGCATAGATCAATGGTACAGAATAGAGAGCCCAGAAATAGACCCTCAACTCTATGGTCAACTAATCTTCGACAATGCAGGAAAGAATATCCAATGGAAAGAAGACAGCCTCTTCAACAAATGGTGTTGGGAAAATTGGACAGCCACATGCAGAAAAATGAAATTGGACCATTTCCTTGCACTGCACATGAAAATAGAGTCAAAATGGATGAAGAACCTCAACGTGAGAAAGGAATCCATCAAAATCCTTGAGGAGAACACAGGCAGCAACCTCTTTGACCTCAGCTGCAGCAACTTCTTCCTAGGAGCAGTGCCAAAGGCAAGGGAAGCAAGGGCAAAAATGAACTACTGGGACTTCATCAAGATCAAGAGCTTTTGCACAGCTAAGGAAACAGTCAACAAAACCAAAAGACAACTGACAGAATGGGAGAAGATATTTGCAAACGACATATCAGATAAAGGGCTAGTATCCAAAATCTATAAAGAGCTTAGCAAACTCAACACCCAAAGAACAAATATTCCAATCAAGAAATGGGCAGAGGACATGAACAGTCATTTCTGCAAAGAAGACATCCAGATGGCCATCAGATACATGAAAAAGTGCTCCACATCACTGGGCATCAGGGAAATACAAATCAAAACCACCTCACACCAGTCAGAATGGCTAAAATAAACAAGTCAGGAAATGACAGATGCTGGCGAGGATGTGGAGAAAGGGGGACCCTCCTACATTTTTGGTAGGAATGCAAGCTGGTGCAACCACTCTGGAAAACAGCATGGAGGTTCCTCAAAAAGTTGAAAATAGAGCTACCTTATGACCCAGCAATTGCACTACTGGTCATGTACCCTAAAGATACAAACGTAGTGATCCGAAGGGGCACATGTACCCAAATGTTTATAGCAGCAATGTCCACAATAGCCAAACTATGGAAAGAACCTAGATGTCCATCAACAGATAAATGGATAAAGAAGAAGTGGTATTGTTTATATATACAATGGAATACTATGCAGCCATCAAAAGAAATGAAATCTTACCATTTGCGATGACATGGATGGAACTAGGGCGTATTATGCTTAGCGAAATAAGTCAACTGGAGAAAGACAACTTTCACATGATCTCCCTGATATGAGGAAGTGGAGATGCAATGGGGGTGGGGGTTAAGGTGGTACGAAAAGAAAAAATGAAACAAGATGGGATCGGGTGGGAGACAAACCAAAAGAGACTCTTAATGTCATAAAACAAACTGAGGGGGCTGGTGGGGAGAGGGCTTGGGAGAGGGTGGTGGAGTTACATTATATGTTTAAGTAAAAAAGCTTAAAAAATGTAAAATAATAAGGAGGCTTATTTTAGGAGATACATATTTGAGAAGGTAGTGTGCTGCATAGTATGTGCTAATTACAGTGGTTAGTCCAACTAGACAATGACTGAGTTGCAAACATTGTTTTTCAATAGGAAAGCACAGAATTTGACTCTGGCTGTTGCTCCCAAACCTGAACCACTGCAGTGATGTGGGGGTAGGGACACTGGGAGGTTTCTTTGACGAGTGTGCGAAGTCATAAGAAACCCAGCAAGAGTTTTTAACCTTCAAAATGACTTTAAACATGCCGTATAATTCAGTCTTGCTTTATACCGTTAGACATCACTCAAAGAACACCTTAAAACAATTTGCATGGGTAAACAAAAAAAAGGGGGCAAAGATACAAAGAAAAAAATAGAAATAGTATGAAAGTGTCCAAGTGAGATTAAAAACAAAATGAAGAAGCTGGCAAAAGGAGCCTGTCCACAAAAAAGCTTTGAGCTCACTTTTCACAGAAAATGTTTTGGGTCTTGCACTGAAGAGGTTAATAAGGAGAAGCCACCGAGAGAAACATGATGGTACCATTGGCCACATCACCCTGACTGATTCACATTTGTGGAAATCTTAGCCGATTTTATAAAGACAGCCCCAAATCAATCTGAATATTATGTGAGGATTTCAAAAGGATGTCCTGAGGAAATGAAAATAGTTGAATAGATGGAATTGAAGATTATTTCCAAAGTCATTTACAATGTCAAAAATGCAAACACAGGAAAGATATAAGAAAAGAAATATTGCCAGGCAAATCAGATAACACACATACACATACATATTTTTAAACCCACGTTCCTTTTAATAATTTCACTATGGTTCTTGTTCTGGTGATCACTGTATTAATTTAAATTTTGGAATGGAATTAGGCAAGACTGGCCCTGGGTAAGAATGAACCTTAGTGAAGTTTTTTCCTCTCTAGGTTCCTTTTCTGGTCACTTATCGTTTATTTTGACTCTTGGTTTAACCACCCAGTATCCTCATGGTGTGTAGGTCAGGTCCATTCTCACTTGTGGGGTCTATGTGTCTTCCTACCCAACTTGTATTCAAGTCTGTCTTTCTCTTTCATTCATTCATTCATTTCTTTCATACATAAAGTGACTGCATATCTCTATATATCCTTCCTTATATTTCCTTCATGTTCAAATGTGCCAGTTTTTTCTTTTGCTTCATGGCAGTTAGATGGCCTACTTCACCAAAAGGCATTACTGCATGTTGATGGATTAATGTTTTTTTTTTTTTTTTTTTAAAGATTTTATTTATTTGACAGAGAGAGATCACAAGTAGGCAGAGAGGCAGGCAGAAAGAGAGGGGAGGAAGCAGGCTCCCTGCCGAGCAGAGAGCCCGATGCGGGACTCGATCCCAGGACCCTGAGATCATGACCTGAGCCGAAGGCAGCGGCTTAACCCACTGAGCCACCCAGGCGCCCCGATGGATTAATGTTTTATACCTTCCAGGGAACTCTTGAAGAGATGACCTTATTCTCCAGTGCCAAAATGTTAATCCCCCACTTTAATAAAGGAGAAGGGAGACACCTGATAATCACTTCAGATCACCTGTGTGACAGCCAATCTTACCCAAATGTGAAAGTCTTTTTTTAAAAAAAGATTTTATTTATTTATTTGACAGAGATCACAAGTAGGCAGAGAGGCAGGCAGAGAGAGAGAGGGAAGCAGGCTCCCTGCTGAGCAGAGAGCCTGAGATGGGGCTCAATCCCATGACCTTGGGATCATGACCTGAGCTGAAGGCAGAGGCTTAACCCACTGAGCCACCCAGGTGCCCCCAAATGTGAAATAGTCTTAAGGTTAAGTCTTAAGGTTAGAAAAGATTCTTATGGGAATCTGGATCTTGGACCTTTCTCACTGATTATTTTTTACTTTTTGCTGGATGTAGCTGAGGTGGTCCCTAAGGTTCTGTTATGGTAGTAGGATATGCCTTGGTCCTCTTCATGGAAGTTATGTGGGTACAGTTTGAACCATGCTTTTTAATTTTAATTAATTTATTTGTTTATTTTAGAGAGAGAGGGGGGGAGTGTGAACAGAGGGGAGGGGCAGAGGGAGGGAAGAGAATCTTAAGCATGGTCCACACTCAACAAAGAGCCCAAAGCATGGTTCCATCTCAGATCCTGAGATCTTGACCCGAGCCAAATATCAAGAGTTGGATACTTAACCGACTGAGCCACCCAGGTGCCCCTAAACCATGCTTTTGAGCCTGAGAATTTAAGAAATCTGAATAAAGAGCTCTGAAAAACATTACATGAAGAAAACAATCACATAGGACTTGATAAGTAGGATGGCATGGTGGGTTTCGGAATGTCAGATGTCAGGTCATATAAGTTGTGGCTCCGGCTCATGTATGGCAAATCTAGTTTGTCCCTTAATCTCTCTGAGTGAGATTCCTCAATTGTAAAATGAGGTCATTGATGCTTCTCTATTGGTTCCCTGAAGTTCCATCAAATAATTTAAATTCACTGGATTAGATGATCTTCTAGACTTTTTCCAGCTGTTCTGAACCTCTTAAGTTTTGATTATACTTTCCTATTAGAAATTAAAACTGAGGTTCAATAGGGCAATTTTGCCTTATTAGTAAGAGATATTTGTGGATCACAGGAATCCTTGTTTTCTCTGACACATCCTTTACTGAGAATCCTATTGTTGAGCTCCTACCAGGAATTCTGCAATTTAAAATCCTTCAAGCTATTAATAAATATTTAGCATTTTGTCTCTTCAGGGCACAAACTCATTTCTCCCTCAATGGAGAAAAATAAGAGAAACTAACATTCCTATCTGAGAGACACATGAGACAAAGCTTTCAGCTGAGAAAGGCCTTAACTCCTGAAAGCCCCAGTCTCATGGTCCTGGCTATGCCAAGTGGGCATGTCTTGACTGTTAACAAGAGACAAAGAAGGACACTATATCTTTGCAGTTTGTCTTTATTTGGGCACAGCTTCTGATATTTTGGGTTTGTCATTTCTTCAAACTGTCCTCCTCTTTCAGGTCCTTCCTCTGTTTCCTGTGAGTCTCCCAGCTCTTGAATCCCTCTCTCATCCCTTGTGAATTTTCCAGAGGTCAGTTTGTAGCAGGGCCACATCCTCTAAGGAAATCTGTTTTTTTTTTGTTGTTTGTTTGTTTTGTTTTTATTTGTTTGTTTTTCCATAGCTCTTTCAGGCTACGGTTCTTCTAAGTAATAGCTCTTTTAAGGACACTGTTCAGTTCTCTAGATTAGCCCTGGGGAAGCAGATCTGTATAAATACTCGCTGCCATAATCTTAAGTGCCCCCTCAGCACTTTCTATTTTTCTCTGAGGTGGAGAAATGGTCTGTTGATTTCTCCTTTGGCTCAGAATATATTCTCAGATACCCAAAGGATTCTAGAATGCTATGATTCTCTCTTTGTGGTGGATAATTCAGGCACCTAGGGAGCTTGGCATAACTCTCCAATTTATATTTACTTCCTTGGGCAAAGCAACGCATAACGAATCAAGACTCAGAAACAGCTCTGGGCTTATCATAGTTCCCTTAGGTAATTATGCAAAGTAAACTCTAATAAAGATCATGGGTTATACACATAAAAGCAGCTTAAATCCATGCTTCATTTAAGCTCATTGTGATGAGTGGATATTGGTTGTTTGTCGCCTTTTCCCTGTGGACTAAAAGATTAGCGTTCATAATTTGTTCTTCAAGGGAAGACATTTAAATGATGAGGAAAATCACATCCTGAGGGATGACAGGTGACTTGGACCTTGGACTTTTTGAGTGCGTGTGTTTATAGTTTTTGTTGTCTAATCATTCGAAGCTGAGAGGTGGGAGGGATTCTAATTATGGATTCTAAATATGTACCATGGATCATAGGGATAAAAGTCTCCTCCATCTCTGGTGCATGGCTAGGACGTTTTTGAGGCCATTAGACCACTACCTAATTTTCCTTGAAAAAAAGAATAATTTGGTCATAGCACTGATGAAATGATTAGGAAATTATCTTAGTCAATTTGGACTGCTACAGCAAAGTACCATGGACTGGGTGGCTTATAACAACAGAAATTTACTCCTCACAGTTCTGGGGGCTGGAAGTCTAAGATCAAAATATGAGCAGATCTGGTGTCTGGTGAGAAGCTACTTCCTGGTTGATAGATGGAAGTTTTTTTACTGTAGTCACAAACGGTGAAAAGGCAAAGTAGCTCTGTGGGGTCCCTTTTATAGGAGCACCTATCCCATTTATGATGGCTTTACCCTCATGACCGAATCACCTCCCAGAGGCCCTCCTTCCTACACTATTACTTTGCAGGTTAGGATTTCAACATTAATTTTGGGAGACACATTTGTTCAGTCCATTGCAGAAATACAGTTTGATGTAGTTTTGCTGATTTTATGGGCAGATTAATTGCATTATTTAAAGGACTTTAAATTCTTGTCTTTGAAGACCCATTAATGTCAGACATTGTCTTCCCTAATTGTATTCATTTTCAGGCCTTATGTCTGTGTGGTTCAGGTCAGTTCTATCCAGGCTCCATGTTAATCCTCAGTAAAACAGGAATTGAGTATTAGAAGCCTTATGCACTGGCAGGTGGAGTCTGGAACCCTGCCATATATACGTGGCAGTGTGGAAGAGACTTAGCTTCTGACATGCTGCAAAACAGTTCTGAGCTGTGACATCCGATTGGCACCCACCTCCTAATCTTTCCCAGGTGTCAGGTGATATCAGTTTAAGATCTGGGTTTCTTTATTCTAATACTTCAGAGATTTGATGCTCATTATTGTTTCTGATAGCCAACCTTATGTTTAAGAAAAAAACAGTGATATTGATGATGGCTTACTTTTATTTAGCACATTCACTTAGCACTATGTGGACTGGACTTTTTCAAACATTTTGTGTGGATTATCTCATTGCATTCTCACAATAATCCAATGAAATATTTTACCCTTACTTTACAGTTCAGAAAATGTAAGCTTTTTTTTTTTTTTAAAGATTTTATTTATTTATTTGTTAGAGAGAGAGAGAGAGAGCACAGGCAGAGGCAGAGGGAGAAGCAGGCTCCCTGTCGAGCAAGGAGCCCGAAGTGGGACTCAATCCCAGGATGCTGGGATCATGACCTGAGCCGAAGGCAGCCGCTTAACCAACTGAGCCACCCAGGCGTCCCAAGAAAATGTAAGCTTTGAAAGGTTACTTAACTTGCCTGATTCTACATAGCCAGTAAGTTGCAGAGCCAGTATTTGAAAACATATCTCCTGACTCTCGAGCATAATTTAATTAATTAGTTAATTATTAAACTTATTAATTAATTATACAAAACATCTTTTAACAAGTGTTCTTAAACCTTTTATTTTTTCCCTTATTTATTATTGAAGTATAATTGACATACACTTATATTAGTTTCAGGTGTAGAGCATATTGATTTGGCAATTCTGTACATTACTTGGTGCTCACTGTGCTGTCACCACTATCTATCACCGTAAAACTTATTACAGTATTATTGGCTATATTCCCTGTGCTATACTTCTAATCTCCATGACTTACTTATTTTACATTTAGAAGTTTGTACCTCTTATCTCCTTTAACTCTTTCACCCATCCTCCTGCCTACCTCCTTTACGGCAACAACCGGTTTATATTTGAGAGTCTGGTTGGTTGGTTTGTTTGTTCATTTGTTTTGTTGTTTAGATTCCACATATAAATGAAGTGATATGGTACTGGTCTTTCTCTATCTGACTTATTTCACTTAGCCTTATACTCTCTATGTCCATCCATAATGTGCAAATGGCAAGATTTTATTCATTTTTATAACTGAGTAGTATTCCGTATCTATCTATCTATCTATCTATCTATCTATCTCACATATTCTTTATCCATTCATCTACCGGGACACTTAGATTGCTTCCATATCTTGACGATTATAAATAATGCCACAGTAAGCATAGGGGTGCATATATCTTTTCAAATTAGTGTTTTTGTCTCCTTTGGGTAAGTACCCATTAGTGGGACTACTGGATTAAATGATATTTCTATTTTTAATTTTTTGGGTGAACCTCCATACTGTTGTCCACAGTGGCTGTACCAATTTATATTCCTGCCGACAGTGAATGAGGATTCCCTTTTTTCCACGTCCTCAACAACATTTGTTATTTCTTGTGTTTTTAATAGTAGCCATTTTGACAGGTGGGAGATGATATCTCATTGTGATTTTGATTTGCATTTCCCTGATGATGATTATGTTGAGCACTTTTTCATGCTTGTTGGACATTTGTATTTCTTCTTTGAAAACATTTTTATTCAAGTCTTCTGCACATTTTAAAATCAGATTACTTGGGGATTCTTTCTGGTTTTGAATTGTATAAGTTTTTTATGTGTTTTGGATATTAACCTCTTACTGGTTCTATCATTTGCAAATATCTTCTCCCATTCAGTACGTTGCCTTTTTGTTTTGTTGATGGTTTCCTTTGCTGTGCAAAATATCTTTGTTTTGGTATAGTCCTAAAGGTTTATTTTTGCTTTTAATTTTCTTGCCTGAGGAGATGTTTCTATAAATACAGTGTTAAGGTGATGTTCAAGAGATTAGTGCCTAGTTTTCTTTTAGGAGTTGTATGTTTCAGGTCTCATATTTAGGTCTTTAATCCATTTTGAGTTTATTTTTGGGTTTGGTTTAAAAGGATGGTCCAGTTTCATTCTTTTGAATGTGGCTGTCCATTTTACCCGGCACCATATATTGAATAGACTATCTTTTCCCTATTGCCTCCTTTGTTGTAGATTAATTGACCATATAGGTGTGGGTTTACTTTTGGGCTCTCTATCCTGTTCCATTGATCTGTGTGTCCATTTTTGTGTCAGTACTATTCTATTTTGAGTCCTATAGTTTTATGGTACATTTTGGAATCTGGAATTGTAATACCTCCAGCTTTATAGACCATGCATTTTAACCAGTCCTCCAGTTGTCCATTATATCATAGGCTTCCCTTTATAAGGATCCAGGTGAGAAACTCTTAAAATCAGATAAATCTCATTCCTATATCTGGTTTGTTTATATCTGATAAAACACTACTAACCTTAGGTGCATATTTTTGTGTGCTAACATTAAATTTTGGCTTTATACATTTATTTCATTTACTAATATCCATTGTATGTTATGTATTTCAGTGTATTGATTAGAGTAGTGCTTTCAGCTGCTAAATCTTTTACTGGTTTTACACAGTGAAGTTCATATTTGCACATATACACAGAAGTTCATATTTTGTTCACATAATTGCCCAGTGGTGGTGTTCCTGATGGCCTTTCTTCCTCATGTGATCATGTGACTCAGCTTTCACTTAGGTCCACATAGTCCTTTGTCAAATGGTGAATGGACAATGGAGTTGGCATATTTGCTTCCTAAGCAACATGGTTGGAAGTGACATGTATCAGTATGCTTGGCAAGAACCATTCACATGACACCATTTGAGGCAAGAGGACTAAGGATTGTGATCCTTGGATGGCATCTCCTTCTTGGCAATAGCTGCGTGCTGTGAATGGTTGAGTATAAGTAAATGGTAAAGTTTTTGGAAATAGTTTAGCAGCTGCAAACCTGGAACCAGTATGACTGCATGAATCCTAGAAAGCTTTGTGCTTATTAGGCCAAACTGGCTGCATTTGTACCATTTATGTAACTGGGCTTTTGTTTTGATATGTGATTAAGTTCAACCTTTGAGGTCCTTACAAGACAATCCAATTGTCACTCGATGACTCATATTTGGGGTACCAGACCACCATCTCTGTCCTTATATCTGCTGGTGAGGCTCCTCCTCTAAAGCTGAAAGAGCACCCAGAACCATAAAGTTGACACTTACCTGACTTTGAGCATAGCCAGAACCTGGAGACTTGATGCCAGGAATCTCTTCTATTGATTCCTGGGATGAGGTTTCTTTTGATCGTCCTTAGTTTCCAGTGAGTTCTTACTAGCTGGTCTTCTAAGGCCCTGGCTCCAACTCACAATAGAGAGATGACTTCCCTCACATCTCAAACTGATATCTCAAACTGCTTAGGAGGTTGCTGTGTGCATTTGGTTTAGCAATTTTATTTTCTTTACTCTTCTTCCTCTCCTTTATTTTTTTTTTAAAGATTTTATTTATTTATGTCAGAGAGAGAGCAGGAGTGAGCACAGGCAGAGTGGCAGGCAGAGGGAGAAGCAGGCTCCCTGCCGAGCAAGGAGCCCGATGTGGGACTCGATCCCATGATGCTGGGATCATGACCTGAGCTGAAGGCAGCCGCTTAACCAGCTGAGCCACCCAGGCGTCCTTCCTCTGACTATTTTGATCTAGACCAACCTCATTGAGTTTTTGATCCCAAACAGAGAATTTATATAAGCCTGACTCAGTCATTGCCATTTCATGTGCTCTTCCCCCCATTGTTAATACTTTGTTAGGTCCCTATACCCCCAGCTGATCGTAAACTTAAACTTGTCACTTTAATAACTCCAGGGCTGTTCCATTCCTTATGAATGTTCATATTTACCAGCCTTTTGTTCCCATCTTACTCAAATCCCAGAATATACTGGTAGATCCCGAAATATACTGATAGGTAGGGACACACACATCTTAAGTGAGATCACCTAGTACAGGGTGGTGGTGCAGGTCCATTTGAGGAACGTGTCTTAAATTTCTATTTCCGATTACAACTCAGTATTCCCAGCACAACAGTCACAGGTAGTAGATGAATCAAGTTCACTTAACCTTTTCACATATATGAACTCCCCAGTTAGGTGGCATTAACAGACATGTATGGCTGGACATATGATTTATATTTCTTTCACAAGTAAGGAGACAAAAATGAATGGAAGTACCTAAACCATCTCATACAAAATTCTTTTAGGCAGAATGTTTTGATCAACAAACAAAATTTTTATGCTATAATTAAAGAGCATAAAGGAAATATTCACTAAAGAGGACTTCGCCTTTGGATTCTCGTCCTGCAGTGCAGGGCACAACTTGGGAGATATTCTTGCCTCTGGGTAGGGGACAAGTTGGTAAAGGCTTATCCTTTGTACTGATTGTGCTTCATTTTTTACTGTTTTGTCCTTTTCACATGCAGTGCAGTGTCACAAAAGGGAATGGTTGTTACTCAAAGAAGTTGGACTTTGTTTTAAGGTTCAGTGTATTATATATACATTTGTATGGATCCTGAATACCTTTCTTTACCATCTGGGCTTGAGTTTGTTTGACAATTAAAAATAATGGTAACAATGATGACACCAATAGACCAGTACTGGGTTATGCCACCTATTTAGGAACCTTTAGGAGTTGTCCATACCAAAGAAGAGCCCCCTGGAGAAGAAATTTATTTTCTATAAGCATTTCATCAATTGTAGCTAGATTGCCAAGAAGACTGAATGTTGCATTTACAGTGATTTATTTGACCCATACGGTAGTCTTTAATGTTTGGAATTTGTATTATATTAGGGTTATGTTTTCTTGTTTATCACAGTCCTCACCATTTCATAGAGCCATTCCACATTTTTCCAGGACTTGGAGACATTTTATTTTGTAATCTTTCATATAAAAGGTGTGTGAGTAGAATTTCCTTGAACACTATGCTTTATAATAACTTGGGGTATCATTTAAAGAGGGGGAGAAATAATAGAATTAACATTTATTAGGCAACTATTTTCTGCCAGGCACTTTATTGTATATTATTTTAGTTAATACAGAAAGTTTTTGAGGAAGGAAGCACCTTCCATTTTATAAGCAAATAGGCTAATAATTTATAAATAACCCCTGTACACTTAGTAGACAGTGTATGGAGGACAGGCTCTGAATTCCATTTATAGAAATTTCTTCCCTTCATTCTTAGGCTCTCAAGGATTATCAAGACTACAGGCAGTAGCATGCCTTTGCTTGTTAAACAAAATCCAGTGATAAATATTAGTATTGTGAGGAAGAAAAATTCATTTTCAAACTAGGGCACAACTCTGTGCCTTTTATTTTTTCCTTGAACAAAACACCCACTGATTTCAAGGGCACTTTTATGTCAATATCTTGACATATTTCAAAAAATCTTGAAGTGATCTACTAGTCCTTGATTACTAGTTAGGTATTTATGAAATAATATTTTCTATTTTTCATATGCCCACGTGTAGTAGGGGTAGGTGGTAATTTGGCTGTTTTAATATGATCATGTTTATGCAATACATAGGAATGCATGTTGAGTTTTGTGTTTGAAAACAAGTAAGGCTGACATAAACACTAGAAATATGGACATTTACCTGTTATTGCACTACCCACACTGCCATTTCCATCTTGCACAAAAAAAGATATGTGTATATATATATACTTTTATGCCTGAAATATATTCCATCCATCACTTCTACTTTTAAGAATCTGGGGAAGTAGTAATACCACACAGTAGAACCACTGTCACTGTAAGATATAAAAAAAGCGGCAGGAGATAAATGGCCTTATTATTGACTGAAGTAAGGTAGATTGACCCTATGATTCAAATCTGATTGACTTAATGACTTCATTGTATATGGGCAGTGTCAGAAGGCCATCATGAAGTAATCATTTGCCTTAAGAATGTTGCTGCCTTTTGAAAACATGACTTCAACCTTATCAGAATGTCAGAGGAGCAGTCCTGGCAATGGCATTTGTTGACTGGCAGGAAACCCATCTGTAAGCCAGTGATATGGGGATCTGGCATCTGTGGAATGTGATTTTATTTTCCTGAGAATAAAAAAGCTATATCCTTGGAAATGATGAGTGCTGAATTTGTCTGTTAGAGGATTGTGACTCTTGTGCCTTTTCTCTTAATCAGTTTCTACCAGAGCTAAGAAAGAACCTAACCTGTTCCCTATAATTCAGATGAAGAGAGTTGGGAGCGAGGATCTGACAAAAGCATTCAAAACAGGATTCTCAACCTTTTTGACACCATAGACCCCTTTGTAGGTAATTGAAACTTGTGTGATCTCAGTATGTCTTAAAGGCATAACATAAAACATTTAAGTTTATAAGGAAAATCAATTACATTGAAATACACTTGTGAAAATATATAAAAAATAAATTTGTGCTGAACAAATATATAAGCTCTTTGATTAGTGAAGTGGTGATGAGTATAAATACTGTTAAAATCTATAAGAACAGTATTATGGAAATTCAAGTGATTTCTGTTAGTGACAAACTTAAAAGTAATGCTAATACTGCAGTGATTTTTACCTAAGTTCAAAATTGAGAGGAATTCTAAATTTCAGTTACACGTTTTGAAAAATATGATTTTTTTCTTACACATTCACAAACTCCTGATTTCTATTTTTCTTTTAAAGATTTTATTTATTTATTTATTTATTTATTTATTTGTTTGTTTATCTATTTATTTATTTATTTATTATAGAGAGAGCACAAGCAGGGGGAGTAGCAGGCAGAGGGGGAGAAACAGGCTCCATGCTGAGCAAGGAGCTGGATGCCAGACTCAGTCCTAGGACCCTGGGATCATGATCTGAACCAAAGGCAGATGCCTAACCAACT
Organism: Taxidea taxus jeffersonii; assembly: GCA_003697995.1. Taxonomy (NCBI): domain Eukaryota; kingdom Metazoa; phylum Chordata; class Mammalia; order Carnivora; family Mustelidae; genus Taxidea; species Taxidea taxus. The sequence goes on from RCUC01134349.1 coordinate 28,458, forward strand.
GAGCCACCCAGGCATCCCTCCTGATTTCTCGTCTTCTGAGGGAGTCTCTGGACATCAGCTTAAGGAAATCTGCTTTAGAATGGTTATGGAGTGAGTGAAGGGATGAGGCTGTCATAACTAAAATTTTTAATTTAATTTTTGAAGATAAAAGATGTAGTTGGCAGCATTTATAAAATAAGCACAGAGGCTTTACTGTATTTCATGATCTTTAGAGGTATCTTTTAGGGTCTAATATTGATTGTTATAGTTAAATAGATATTTAAGTTGAGCAATTCTAATTGTCTCACTTCAGTTTCTTAAGAAGACTGAAATAAAGAAAAAGTAATTTTGAGCATTTTGTTAAATACCATATCTGACACTACGCTAACTAAAAATGCTCTTGCTATTTATAGACCATTTATATATCCACTTGTCTACATACATGTATAGAGAAATATCTGGAATAATGTTCACCAGTAGCCGGTCATGATATTGCTGAGTAGAGATTTGGACTTGTAGTTAGTTTTCTAAAGCAAGTGAAATCAGTTCATTATTTAAACAACTTCTCTCAGTGGGCAACTTACTATATAGTTAGTATAGAAAATCAAAACATAGATAACTCTGACTCAGTAAATAATCGCTCTGTATAAAAATTACATTCCACTAACAGGTTCACAAATGACTAAACACTGCTTAGCAATACAGAAATACAGTCACCATTTATTGTCTTATTTTAAAACAGAATTTTACCCAAACCGTCTTTTAGCATCTTGCTTTATACAATTTTTCTCTCTTCTCTTTCTGGATTGGCAGAGAAGCAAGTTAAAGAAAATCCTCCTACACATTTTCCACTACTAGCTTGGTGAGTAACACACATCTCAAAATCTGGCTGTCTAAGTGCTTAGTGTAGTGCATTACTTGTTCTCTTGTAAAAAGGCAAGCTCGTAACTGGCCTGTTTTCCTTCGACATTAATTACTCACATTCCAAACACAAGTATGAGAGAAGCCAGAGGCCACAAAATTTGCTTGTGGAATTCCTGCTATCGTCTGACTGGGTGGCTTGTCTTCACTTGTTTCTCATGGTATTATGATGATGTTAAGTTAATGTAGTTCACTGATTGCTTAGGTGAGTGTGTTAGCAGGTATGATTAAACTGAAGAGTGACATGAAAGGCTTCTTTAACTTAATTTAAAATTTTTAAGTGTTCTAGAAAGACACTGGGCTTTGATACATATGTGATCTCAGTGTCTTAATGTCCTTATTTGTAAAATAGGAAAATATCTATGCCATAGTTTTTGTTTGTTTGTTTGTTTGCTTATTTAAATTAAAGTGTTGTTAGCATATAGTATTACATTAAGGAGTATAATACAGTGATTAAGCAATTCTATACATTATTCAGTGCTCATCATGATAAGTATATCTTAACCCTCCACCTAGTTCCCCCATCCCTTTTTCTCCATAACCATCAGTTTGTTCTATAGTTAAGAGCCTGTTTCTTAATTTGTCTTTCTCTTTCTCACTTTTTTTGACTTTTGCTTGCTTGTTTTTTTCTTAAATTCCACATATGAGTGAAATCATGTTATTTATCTTTCTCTGACTTATTTCACTTAGCATTATACTCTCTAGATCCATGTTGTTGCAGATGCAGGAAAAAGATTTCATCCTTTTTTATGACTGAATAATACTCCATCATATTTACATGTGTGTATATGTACCACATCTTCTTTATCCATTCATCTATTGATGGACACTTGGGCTGCTTCCATAATTTGGTTATCTTAAATAGTACTGCTATAAACATAGGGGTGCATGTATGCCTTTGAATTAGTGATTTATATTATTTTTTGGGTAAATACAAGGAGTGTGGTTGCTGGATCATAGGGTAATTCTATTTTTTAACTTTTTGAAGAACCTCCATACTCTTTTCCACAGTGGCTGTGCAAGTTTGCATTCCCACCAACAGTGCATGAAGGTTCTTTTTCCTCCACATCCTTGTCAATACTTCTTGTTTCTTGTGTTTTTGATTTTAGCCATTCTGACAGGTGTGAGGTGGTACTTCATTGTAGTTTTGATTTGTGTTTCCCTAATGATGACCGATATCAAGCATCTTTGCATGTGTTTGTTCCCTATCTGCATGTCTTCTTTGGAGAAAATGTCTGGTCATGTTTTCTGCCCATTTCTAAATTGGATTATTTGTTTTTTGGGTATTCAGTTTATAAGTTCTTTACTATTTATTGAATATGTCATTTGTAAATATCTTCTTCCACTTCATAAGTTGTCTTTTAATTTTTTTGATTATTTCCTTTGCTGTGCAGAAACTTTTTATTTTGATGTAGTCCCCAAAAGTTTGCTTTTGCTTTTATTTCCTTTCCCCAAGGAGATACATCTAGAAAAATGTTGCTATTGCCAGTGTCAGAGAAAATACTGCCTGTGCTGTCCTCAAAGATTTTTATGGTTTCAGGTCTCACTTTAGGTCTTTAATCCAATTTGTGTCTATTTTTGTTTATGGCATAAGAAAGTGGTCCAGTTTCATTCTTTTGCATGTAGCTGTCCAATAATCCCAATACCATTTGTTGAAGAGACTTTTTCCAATTGCATATTCTTTCTCTATTGTCAAAGATTAATTGGCTATATAATTATGGATTTATTTCTGGGTTTTGTTTTCTGTTCCATTGATAATGTGTCTATTTTGTTGCAGTATTATACTGTTTTGCTTACTGCAGTTTTGTAATATAATTTAAAATCCGGAATTGTGATACATCCAGTTTTTCCTTTTTCAAGTTTGCTTTGGCTATTTCATACAAACTTTAGGATTGTTTGTTCTGTGGAAAATCCTGTTGGTATTTTGATAGGAATTGCATTAAATATGTAGATTGATTTGGGTAGTATGGACATTTTAAACAATATTTATTGTTCAAATCCTTAAGCATGGAATATATTTCCATTTCTTTGTGTCTCCTTCAATTTCTTTCATCGGTGCTTTATAGTTTCCAGAGTATAGGTATTTGACCTCCTTGGTTAAGTTTATTCCTATGCATTTTATTATTATTATTATTATTTTTTTAAATTTATTTAAGCTTTATTTAAACATATGATGTAACCCCACCACCCTCACCCAACCCCTCTTCCCCCCACCCCCCTCAGTTTGTTTTATGACATTAAGAGTCTCTTTTGGTTTTTCTCCCTCCTGATCCCATCTTCTTTCATTTTTACTTTTCCTACCACCTTAACTCCCACCCCCGTTGCATCTCCACTTCCTCATATCAGGGAGATCATGTGGTAGTTGTCTTTCTCCAGTTGACTTATTTCGCTAAGCATAATACGTTCTAGTTCCATCCATGTCGTCGCAAATGGTAAGATTTCATTTCTTTTGATGGCTGCATAGTATTCCATCGTATATATATACCACTACTTCTTTATCCATTCATCTGTTGATGGACATCTAGGTTCTTTCCATAACTTGGCTATTGTGGACATTGCTGCTATAAACATTCGGGTACACGTGCCCTTTTGGATCACTACATTTGTATCTTTAGGATAGATACCCAGTAGTGCAATTGCTGGGTCATAAGGTAGCTCTATTTTCAATTTTTTGAGGAACCTCCATGCTGTGTTCCAGAGTGGTTGCACCAGCTTGCATTCCCACCAACAGTGTAGGAGGGTTCCCCTTTCTCCACATCCTCGCCAGCATCTGTCATTTCCTGACTTGTTCATTTTAGCCATTCTGACTGGTGTGAGGTGGTATCTCATTGTGGTTTTGATTTGTATTTCCCTGATGCCCAGTGATATGGAGCACTTTTTCATGTGTCTGTTGGCCATCTGGATGTCTTCTTTGCAGAAATGTCTGTTCATGGCCTCTGCCCATTTCTTGATTGGATTATTTGTTCTTTGGGTGTTGAGTTTGCTAAGCTCTTTGTAGATTTTAGATACTAGCCCTTTATCTGATATGTCATTTGCAAATATCTTTTCCCACTCTGTCAGTTGTCTTTTGGTTTTGTTGACTGTTTCCTTTGCTGTGCAAAAGCTTTTGATCTTGATGAACTCCCAATAGTTCATTTTTTCCCTTGCTTCCCTTGCCTTTGGCGTTGTTCCTAGGAAGAAGTTGCTGCAGCTGAGGTCAAAGAGGTTGCTGCCTGTGTTCTCCTCAAGGATTTTGATGGATTCCTTTCTCACGTTGAGATCCTTCATCCATTTTGAGTCTATTTTCGTGTGGGGTGTAAGGAAATGGTCCAATTTCATTTTTCTGCATGTGGCTGTCCAATTTTCCCAACACCATTTGTTGAAGAGGCTATCTTTTTTCCATTGGATGTTCTTTCCTGCTTTGTCGAAGATTAGTTGACCATAGAGTTGAGGGTCTATTTCTGGGCTCTCTATTCTGTACCATTGATCTATGCGTCTGTTTTTGTGCCAGTACCATACTGTCTTGAGCATGACAGCTTTGTAATAGAGCTTGAAGTCTGGAATTGTTAAGCCACCAACTTTGGCTTTCTTTTTCAATATTCCTTTGGCTATTCGTGGTCTTTTCTGGTTCCATATAAATTTTAGGATTATTTGTTCCATTTCTTTGAAAAAATTGGATGGAATTTTGATAGGCATTGCATTAAATGTGTAGATGGCTTTAGGTAGCATAGACATTTTCACGATATTTATTCTTCCAATCCATGAGCATGGAACATTTTTCCATTTCTTTGTGTCTTCCTCAGTTTCTTTCATGAGGTCTTTATAGTTCTCTGAGTATAGATTCTTTGCCTCTTTCGTTAGGTTTATTCCTAGGTATCTTATGGTTTTGGGTGTAATTGTAAATCGGATTGACTCCTTAATTTCTCTTTCTTCTGTCTTGTTGTTGGTGTAAAGAAATGCAACTGATTTCTGTGCATTGATTTTATATCCTGACACTTTACTGAATTCCTGTACAAGCTCTAGCAGTTTTGGAGTGGAGCCTTTTGGGTTTTCCACATATAGTATCATATCATCTGCAAAGAGCGATAGTTTGACTTCTTCTTTGCTGATTTGGATGCCTTTAATTTCTTTTTGTTGTCTGATTGCTGAGGCTAGGACTTCTAGTACTATGTTGAATAGCAGTGGTGATAGTGGACATCCCTGCCGTGTTCCTGACCTTAACGGAAAAGCTCTCAGTTTTTCTCCATTGAGAATGATACTTGCAGTGGGTTTTTCATAGATGGCTTTGATAATATTGAGGTATGTGCCTTCTATCCCTACACTTTGAAGAGTTTTGATTAGGAAGGGATGTTGCACTTTATCAAATGCTTTTACAGCATCTATTGAGAGTATCATATGGTTCTTGTTCTTTCTTTTGTTAATGTATTGTATCACATTGATTGATTTGCGGATGTTGAACCAACCCTGCTGCCCTGGAATAAATCCCACTTGGTCGTGGTGAATAATCCTTTTAATGTACTGTTAGATCCTATTGGCTAGTATTTTGGTGAGAATTTTCGCATCTATGTTCATCAAGGATATTGGTCTGTAATTCTCTTTTTTGATGGGATCCTTGTCTGGTTTGGGGATCAAGGTGATGCTGGCCTCATAAAATGTGTTTGGAAGTTTTCCTTCCATTTCTATTTTTTGGAACAGTTTCAGGAGAATAGGAATTAATTCTTCTTGAAATGTTTGGTAGAATTCCCCTGGGAAGCCATCTGGCCCTGGGCTTCTGTTTGTTGGGAGATTTTTGATGACTGTTTCAATCTCCTTACTGGTTATGGGCCTATTCAGGTTTTCTATTTCTTCCTGGTTCAGTTTTGGCAGTTTATATGTCTCTAGGAAAGCATCCATTTCTTCCAGATTGTCGAATTTGTTGGCATAGAGTTGTTCATAATATGTTCTTATGATTGTTTGTATTTCTTTGGTGTTGGTTGTGATCTCTCCTCTTTCATTCATGATTTTATTTATTTGGGTCCTTTCTCTTTTCTTTTGGATAAGTCTGGCCAGGGGTTTATCAATCTTATTAATTCTTTCAAAGAACCAGCTCCTAGTTTCATTGATTTGTTCTATTGTTTTTTTGGTTTCTATTTCATTGATTTCTGCTTTGATCTTTATTATTTCTCTTCTCCTGCTGGGTTTAGGCTTTCTTTGTTGTTCTCTCTCGAGTTCCTTGAGGTGTAGGGTTAGGTTGTGTATTTGAGACCTTTCCTGTTTCTTGAGATAGGCTTGTATCGCTATATATTTTCCTCTCAGGACTGCCTTTGCTGTGTCCCACAGATTTTGGACCGTTGTGTTTTCATTATCATTTGTTTCCATGGTTTTTTTCAATTCTTCTTTAATTTCCTGGTTGACCCATTCATTTTTTAGAAGGATGCTGTTGAGCCTCCATGTATTTGTGCTCTTTCCACATTTCCTCTTGTGTTTGAGTTCTAGCTTCAGAGCATTGTGGTCTGAAAATATGCAGGGAATGATCCCAATCTTTTGATACCTGTTGAGACCTGATTTATGACCCAGGATGTGATCTATTCTGGAGAATGTTCCATGGGCACTAGAGAAGAACGTGTATTCTGTTGCTTTGGGGTAGAATGTTCAGAATATATCTGTGATGTCCATCTGGTCCAGTGTGTCATTTAAGACCTTTATTTCCTTGTTGATCTTTTGCTTGGATGATCTGTCCATTTCAGTGAGGGGTGTATTAAAGTCTCCAACTATTATTGTATTCTTGTCAATGTGTTTCTTTGATTTTGCTATTAATTGGTTTATATAGTTGGCTGCTCCCATGTTAGGGGCATAGATATTTAAAATTGTTAGATCTTCTTGTTGGACAGACCCTTTGAGTATGATGAAGTGTCCTTCCTCATCTCTTATTTATAGTCTTTGGCTTAAAATCTAATTGATCTGATATAAGGATTGCCACCCCAGCTTTCTTCTGATGTCCATTCGCATGGTAAATTGTTTTCCACCCCCTCACTTTCAATCTGGAGGTGTCTTCAGGTCTAAGATGAGTTTCTTGTAGGCAGCATATGGATGGGTTTTGTTTTTTTATCCATTCTGAAACCCTGTGTCTTTTGATTGGGGCATTTAGCCCATTTACATTCAGGGTAACTATTGAGAGATATGAGTTTAGTGCCATTGTATTGCCTGTATGGTGATTGTTACTGTATAATGTCTCTGTTCCTTTCTGGGAATACTTTTAGGGTCTCTCTTTGCTTAGAGGACCCCTTTCAATATTTCCTGTAGAGCTGGTTTGGTGTTTACAAACTCTTTCAGTTTTTGTTTGTCCTGGAAGCTTTTAATCTCTCCTATTTTCAATGATAACCTAGCTGGATAAAGTATTCTTGGCTGCATGTTTTTCTCGCTTAGTGCTCTGAATATATCATGCCAGTTCTTTCTGGCCTGCCAGGTCTCTGTGGATAAGTCTCCTGCCAATCTAATATTTTTACCATTGTACGTTATAGACTTCTTGTCCCGTGCTGCTTTCAGGATTTTCTCTTTGTCGCTAAGACTTGTAAATTTTACTATTAGATGGCGGGGTGTGGGTCGATTCCTATTGATTTTGAGAGGTGTTTTCTGGGCCTCCTGGATTTTGATGCTTGTTCCCCTTGCTATATTAGGGAAATTCTCTACAATAATCCTCTCCAGTATACCTTCTGCTCCTATTTCTCTTTCTTCTTCTTCTGGAATCCCAATTATTCTAATGTTGTTTCGTCTTATGGCATCACTTATCTCTCGAATTCTCCCCTCGTGGTCCAGTAGTTGATTGTCTCTCTTTTGGTCTGCTTCATTATTCCCTGCCATTTGTTCTTCTATATCACTAATTCTGTCTTCTGCCTCATTTATCCTAGCAGTAAGAGCCTCCATTTTTGATTGCACCTCATTAATAGCTTTTTTAATTTCAACTTGATTAGACTTTATTTCTTTTATTTCTCCAGAAAGGGTTTTTTATTTCTCCTGACAGGGTTTCTCTCATATCTTCCATGCCTTTTTCGAGCCCGGCTAGAACCTTGAGAATCGTCATCCTGAATTCCAGATCTGACATATTACCAATGTCTGTATTGATTAGGTCCCTAGCCTTCGGTCCTGTCTCCTGCTCTTTTTTTTGTGGTGAGTTTTTCCGCCTTGTCATTTTGTCCAGATAAGAATCCGCTGTTCTCCTTGTTAAGTGAACTTGGTCTTGGCTGTATTTCTTTGATCTTCTGGGGGAGGGGCCTGTTGTAGTGATTCTCAGGTGTCTTTGCCCCAGGCGGAGTTGCACCGCCCTTATCAGGGGCCGGGCTAAGTAATCCTCTCAGGTTCGCTTTCGGGAGCTTTTGTTCCCTGAATGCGCTTTCTGTAGAGTTCTGGAGGACGGGAATGACAATGGCGGCCTCCCAATCTCCGGTTCAGAGGAGCCGAGAGCTAGGGGCCCCAGTCTTCAGTGCGCCTTCAGAGAAAAGCGTTTAATCCCTCCAGTCTCCCTAGCCCACGTTTGCGCCGGAGAGTGCGCGCGCGCGTCCGCCCGCAGACCGCGCGCGCCCGCAGACTGCGCTCAGAGAAAATCATGCCTAAGCAGTCCTGTCTCACTGGCTTCTGGGAGTGCTCCGAGCTCACCCAGCCTGTGACCAAGCGTCTCTGTCTCTGGCAGAGTCCCACCTGGAGTCTCCGGACCCCGTAGATCCCTGAGCTCTCCCGGGTCGGAGTCTCCCCGGATCTTGTGGGGACGCCTCGCACAGAGCACCGGCCAGTGCCACAGAGCACCGGTCCGTGTCACAGACCACTAGGAAACCTCGGCTCTGTCTCCGCAGCCGGCTTCCCCGCTCTAATACCTGTGAGCTCTGCGACACTCAGACACCCCCGATCCTTCTGTGACCCCGCGGGACCTGAGTCCACGTTGTCCCTGTGAGGTCTTCACCCCAGTTTAGCCTCTGGAGTGATGTCCCTCCCTGGAGCAGACTTTTAAAAGTCCTGATTTTTTGCTCCGCTGCTTGCCTGGAGCCGGCCCCTCCCCCTGGGGTCTATCTTCCCGTCGCGTTGGATACACTTCTCCGCTGGTCCTACCTTTCAGAAAGTGGTCGATTTTCTGTTCCTAGAATTGTTGTTTTTCTTCTCTTCGATCTCCTGTTGGATTTGTAGGTGTTCGGAATGGTTTGATAGGCTATCTAGCTGATCTCCTGCTGGCTGATGCCGTCTCAGCCTCCTACTTCTCCGCCATCTTGACTCCTCCCCTTCGCATTTTATTATTTTTAATGCAATTGTAAATTGTCTCTTAATTTCTCTTTCTGTTGCTTCATTATTAGTGTATAGAAATGCAACAGATTTTTGCACACTTATTTTGTATCCTGCAACTTTACTGAATTCATTTGTCTAGTTCTAGTGGTATTTTGGTGGAGTCTTTTTAGGTTTTTTTCTACATAATATCATGTCATCTATAAATAGTGAAAGTTCTACTACTTTCTTACCAATTTGGATGTCTTTTGTTCCTTTTTTTTTGTCTGATTGCTGTGGCTAGGATTTCCAGTACATGTTGAATAAAAGTGGTAAGAGTGGATGTGCTTGTCTTTTTCCTGACTTTAGAGGAAAAGCTCTCAGTTTTTTTTTTTTTAAAGATTTTATTTATTTATTTGACAGAGAGAGATCACAAGTAGGCAGAGAGGCAGGCAGAGAGAGAGGGGAGGAAGCAGGCTCCCCGCCGAGCAGAGAGCCCGACGCGGGACTCGATCCCAGGACCCTGAGATCATGACCCGAGCCGAAGGCAGCGGCTTAACTCACTGAGCCACCCAGGCGCCCAAGCTCTCAGTTTTTTACCATTGAATATGATGTTTGCTATGGATTTCCTTTATTATGTTGAGGTAAGGAGCATACCTCTAAATGTACTTTGTTGAAGCATAGAGTTTTTTTTTTTTAAAGAGTAAAATAATTGGTGTATTTAAAGCACCCAGTTTGTTGCTTCACTGGTATTGCTTGATAAATTATATATGTTAACAATTAACACACTATTATTGAGCCAACAGACTTAATTTAATTTAAGAGAGAGAGAGAGTGAGTGTAAGAATGAATGGGGGGGTAGAGGGAGAGAATCTTCAAGAAGACTCCACATTGAGTGCAGAGCCCGAGGTGGGGCTTGATCCCACAACCCATGAGATCATGACTGGATCCCAAACCAGGAGTCAGCCACTTAACTGACTGAGCCACCTACATACCCTGAGCCAACAGATTTTATTGAGCATTCATTATGTGATAGGTACTGTGGCATATCTGACAGTATAACAGAGGATAAACTCATCTCATTGAGCTTAAGTGTAACAACTATATAAACAATTCTAGTGTTACTATTTTTAGCAGTACAGTGCTGTTATGATATTTGCCATTGTTCTTATTTTTTCATTCTTTGCCCCTATGTAGACATTAAAAGATATTATCAGAGTGTTTCCCATGTAATAGATCTATAATAAATGTTTATCAAGTGAATGAATAATTATTGCAGCCATGGTATAAATTTGAAAAAAGCCAGGAATTTTAATAGCTACCTATATTAGAGAGGAGTTGGTCTTAATGGACTCTTTGATGGCAGTTATTCTGTTATAAAAGGCTATAGTAGGAAATACAGGGTGAGGCCATGGTGGTTGGTAGAAAAGAAGGCAGATCTCCTATAGTTTTACTTATTTTTGAGCTAACAATGTCAATTCTTCTGGGCCATTTTTAAAAAAAATATTTTATTTATTTATTTGACAGAGAGATAGAGATCACAAGTAGAGAGGCAGGCAGAGGGGGAGGGGGAAGAGGCCCCCTGCTGAGCAGACAGCCCAATGTGGGGCTCGATCCCAGGACCCTGAGATCATGACCTGAGCTGAAGGCAGAGGCTTAACCCACTGAGCCACCCAGGTGGCCCCTTCTGGGCCATTTAAAAAAAATTATTTATATATTTTACCAGTTTTATTGAGGCATAATTTACATTAACATTGTGTAATTTTAAGGTGTACAACTTACTGATTTGATACACTTATATATTACAAAATGATTACCACCATAGCATTAGCTAACTTATCTATCACCTCACATAATTATCATTTCATTTCTTTTTTGTGGTGGGAACATTTAAGATTTACTTTCTTAACAACTTTAAAGTATATACTACATTATTCTTTGGTAACAGATTGTTTTAGCCTCTGTGTACCTAAATGAGTCTTTATTTTGCCTTTATTTCAAAGATATTATTTTGTTGAACATATAATTCTAGGTTCATAGCTGATGTTTTTTTCCCCACAGATTTGAAAATATTGCTCCATTATCTTCTTGCTTGCATTGTTCCCAAAGTTAATTGCATCCTTATTTATTTGTTCTTGGGTATGTAACGTTTTTCCCTCCCTCAGAACTCTTTTATTAACTCTTTGTTCATGATTTTTGGCAACTTGATTATACAGATATCTAGAGTCCACTCCATGAAAGTCTCCCTTATCCACTGCTTTGTGCTGTATACTCATGCCCCCTTGCTGAAGCTATAGCTCTGTTTCTTCACCTGATGGAACCTCTTTGTGATGTGACCTGGTAACTCTCTCAAGGCTGCAAGCTGGGGTAGTCATAGCACTCATTGAATTTAAATTTTATCTTTCTTAGACCATCCATTGTCTTTCATTGCCTTATGTCCAGTGTCTTCAAAATGGTCATATTATGTATTTTGCTTGATTTTTTCTTAGGTGGTAGGGTAAATCTAGTTACTGATACACTTGCCAGAAGTGGAAGTATATCCATCTATGACATTTTGTGATCAGGTGGCAGATTTGAAAAGCTGCATTTTTTCAGGAATATTGTCTTTTGGATAGACTTTATTGAAGAGGGAAATTTCTAAAGTTCAGACTTCTATGATATACTAATGCCCACTGAGCGCTGGCATATATGGGAAATACAGCAAATATTGGGACAAAGATTGGTATCTTTTAAACAAACAAAGAAAAAAAAAGAATTCTTAAGGGTAAAAAGTAAGAGGAGGTCCTGATTTGCATTTCATTTTATAACAAGCACATCATAAATTATTCTGAAACACACTTCCTAGAATTGTACATCTGTATTTCATTTTTTATTTTTATTTATTATTATTTTTTTAAGATTTTATTTATTTAATTGCCCGAGAGAGAGCGGGAGCGAGCACAGGCAGACAGAGTGGCAGGCAGAGGCAGAGGGAGAAGCAGGCTCTCTGCCGAGCAAGGAGCCCGATGTGGGACTTGATCCCAGGATGCTGGGATCATGACCCGAGCCGAAGGCAGCCGCTTAACCAACTGAGCCACCCAGGCCTCCCTCATTTTTTAATTCAAAATCATCCTTGGTAACTTTTTTGAATAGTGCTTAAAAATCATGGCATTGCAACCCTATTTAACTGTATTTAGTTTTTCATAACTCCTTATGTTATATTTCATATTTAGCTATTCCATTTTAATTACCTAATATTTATAGAATATGCAGTTATTAGAGGATCTAAGGATTTTATGTCTTCATAATGACATCACAGCCTCCCATTCATTTTTTATTTTGAAAGTTAATTTACAGTATCTATGCCAATACAACATCTGATTTTTTAGTATTGTAATGAGTTTTGCATCTATATATACGTAGATTAAAAATGCTTGATTTTTTATTTGCTTATTAAATTTTTAAAAATTATAGTAGACACATGATATTAAATTAGTTTCAGGTGTACCACATAGTGATTTGACATTTATATATGTTAAGAAATGATCACCGTAAGTCTAGTTACCGTCTGTCACCATACAAAGTTATTATAATATTGTTGACTATATTCCCTATGCTATACTTTTCATATCTGCATCTTACTTATTTTATAACTGGAAGTTTGTACCTCTTAATTCTTTTCACCTATTTTGCCTATCACCTTACTCCTACTCCCACTCTCCTTTGGCAACCATGTTTGCTGTGTTTATGAATGTTTTGTCTTTTGCTTGTTTTTTAGATTCCACATGTAAGTGAAACCTTGTGGCATTTGTCTTTCTCTGCCTGACTTGTTTAATTTTTACCCTCTAGGTTCAACCATTTGTCATTAATGACAAGATTTCATTCTTTTTTGTGGCTAAGTAATATTCCATTTAATATACTTATTATAGCTTCTTTATCCACTCATCTGTCAATAGACACTTAGGTTGAGAATCTTGCTATTTTAAATAATATGTAAAGTTATTTTTACAAAATTTGGGGTGGCATAAATCTAGCATATATTTCCTTGCCTTCATTAACAGACCTGTACTGAATCCAATAACTGAGAACATTGACTAAAGTTAGTTATCATAACCAATAACAATTTTACAAATTTATAATACAATGATGTTCTCAGGAGCTACTAGCATATGTAACATCATTTATTTATTTATTTTTAAATTAAAAAAGATTTTCATTATTTTATTTGAGAGAGAGAGAACATGAGTAGGGAGGGGAGCAGAGGGATAAGCAGACACCCCACTGAGTAGGAAGCCCAACAAGGGGCTTGATCTCAAGACCCTAGGATCATGACCTGAGCCGAAAGGAGACACTTAACTGACTGAGCCATGCGGGTACCCCTATAACATCATTTATCTCAATGCTACATTGACCAAAATTTCTATCTTTTTGTAGTTTTCTGCTTTGAAAAGTTTAGTTTCCTCTCTTCTACTTTATGGTATCACTATCAATTTTTTACAAAATATCACAGGATTATGGTACAAGTGTCTTTGGAAATACTTTAAGAAATACTCTTTTACATTGCTCAGTATGTTAGAAGTTTTACTTACATAATTATGTTTTTATTTTCTGATTCTGATGTCTGTATATTAATAAACATATTTACTCACATTTATTTGTTTAATTTTCTCAGAACTTTAACATTAATTCATAAGACTGATATAGGTATCATTTTTAGGGGAAATAATCTTTTCCAATTTTATGCATGAGAAACCTTTGGGTTACAGATATACCATGTAAGCTTCATCTCTTCCTATACCTCTAGAATTGCCAATGGAGGCATTCCAGAAATTTCCTATAATGCAGTTCTATTACATTGTTGTTTCAGTGTGACTTTATGTATTACAGCACTTAAAGAAATTCAGCTATTTCTGTTTCTTAGGCACTTTCTGTTTTAGTTAAAAATGGATTTAAGGACTCACTATAGATAGTTTTGAAGAATGACCAGAAAAATTAGCTAGGCTACTTGGCATTAATAAAGGATACTTAGATAAATTTTAAAAAAGCAATCATCTGATGTTGTATATCATTTTCAAGAAATGAGATGAAAGTTTCTTAGCTGAAAATTTAATTGTAAATATTCTAGCAATAAATAATAATAGCTTACTTAGAAAAAAAATACTACCATTCTGTTTAAAAGGAAAAAGAATCCTCTTATTTCAGAACATATTATGGGAAATCAGTGTTCTAGAGTTATCCTTGCAGAAGTTGTTGCTTTAAAAAACACCTACTTCAGGGGCACCTATGTGCCTCAGTCAGTTAAGGGTCTTCCTTGGGCTCAGGTCATGATCCCAGAGTCATGGGATTGAGCCCCACATCAGGCTCCCTGCTCACTGGGGAGTCTGCTTCTCCCTCTACCTCTCCTCTGCTCCTGCTCTCTCTCTCTCAAATAAATAAATAAAATCTTAGAAAAAAAACAACCCCCCCCAAACCTACTTTAGAGATGTGTTGATATTAGAGATGCTGATTGCCAGTAAAGATAGTTTGTTATGCAAAGATGCTGTGTGTCGTTAAGATGTTGAACAGAAATAAACTTGTTAATTTTGACTTTATTGAAACAGGGAAGAAATTACACAAAATTTCTGGAGAAAAATAGATTTCCTATTTTTATCGTAAGACTGGGTTTAGCCAAATTAATGTTAATGTGCTTTGCAAATGGGCTGATGATGATAAGGACCCTATTTTTGAGCTCCTTTATATATCTAATAATTTGTTTAATGGAGGTGTCAGGGTTAAATGTTTCAACTTGGTAACCTTTATAATAAGAATTCAGTTTAATTAGACATGCTCTATCATTTGGGTTTAAACTGCTTTTTTAAATATTATGGCTGTTTGAACATATCATATTACAAGTTTTAAAATCTTGACTGTCTTTCATTCATTCAAGAAGACCCTACTGAGAACTTAGTAAATGTCAAATACTGGGCTGGGAACTTCTCAAAGTGATTAAGGAAGTATAAGCCTTTGAAGATGTCACTATCTCATAATGGGTGGGGGTAGGAGGAGAGGCACAGAGAACAACATAAGGCAAATAATAATTAAGTGTCCAAATACCTCCCGTAGAAGATACATGATATGGGAGGTCAGGAAGAAGGCAATGGTGTATCCATTACAGAATACTTCGCAAATCTTTATGAAAAATTTGTGAGTTGACAGAGGCCTTGAAGGCTGAATAAAAATTGAATATACATATAATCTCACCTCGTAAAAAATACATACTTTTGCTACTTTGAAGTCATTTGAAATTATTATAGTAATGTAGTGGAGAACACATTGAATTAGGAGCTATTAAGCTATGTATTTATCAAGATTCTGTAATAAGCTAGCCATGGGACTAAATCAGCTTCTTTAGCCTCTGTAAAAATCTAGTACGTTCAACCAGCAGCATTATATTAACTTCATACTGACAATCAAACTCTCAGGATACTGTTGGCTATATGCACCACCACATTTTCTTAGCTTTAAGAAAGGATACAGAATAGGCGATAATGCAACATGTGTAGCAGCAACATAGTGGAGGCCTTGAATTTTCAAGATACCTCTTACAAATGTCCTAGGCACTCCTCACTTGGGAAGCATGTGGTCATGAGATAAGAATGGGTTAGGGCAGGCCATCTCAGATCAGGGAAGCCCCATTTTTGGTGGTCTTTTCAACAAGGAATATTCAGTCAAGGATCAAATCCTTAGGTGTCCTTGAGGCAAGAGCAAATTAAGAAAGATTTACTTTCTTAACAACTTTAAAATATATATTACATTATTGTTCTTTTGGTAACAAATTGTTTTAGCGTCTGTGTACCTAAATGAGCTATTGACTTTTTCCTTCCAGTTTCATCTTCTTTACCTATAAAATGAGAGACTCATTTGTATGGGACTTTATAAAAAAACATTTGCTTGAAATTCTAACCTCATCATTTACTAGTTGTGTGAATTGGGACAAGTTATTTAGCCTCTTTGGATCTCCATTTCTTTGATGGCAAAATAAGTATGAAAATACTTATGATTTAAATTTGTTATATAGTTTAAATGGCCTAAAATATCTTTGACAGGATATGGAGAGTCAAGACTATTTTATTTTGTCTTATTTTTAAAGAAGTATTTATTTATTAATAAGTGCTTTACAAATATTAAGTCATTTATTTTATCCATTTTTTAATTTAAGTTTGGGGTAGTTATCATACAGTGCAATATTGGTTTCTGGAGTAGAATTCAGTGATTCATTACTTACATACAACACCCAGTGCTCATCACAAATGCTCTCCTTAATTACCCATCACCAATGTAGCCCATCCCCCACCTACCTCCCTCCATCAACTGTAAGTTTGTTCTTTGTGGTTAGGAGTATCTTATGGCTTGTTTCCCTCTCTCCTTTTTTTCTTTTCTCCTTCACATATGGTCATCCGTTTTCTTTCTTAAATTCCACATATGAGTGCCATCGTAGGGTATTTGTCTTTCTCTTACTGACTTATTTCACTTTCGATAACACACTCTAGCTCCTATCCATGTTGTTGCAAAAGGCAAAATTTCATTCTTTTTGATGGCTGAGTAAATAGTCCCTTGGGTATATATACCACATCTTTTTTAGCCATTCATCAGTCAATGGACATTTGGGTTCTCTCCATAATTTAGCTATTGTTGATAATGCTACTATAACTATCAGGGAGCATGTATCACTTCATATCTGTATTTTTTATCGTTTGGGTAAATATCTAGCAGTACAGTTGATGGATCGTAGGGTAGTTCTATTTTTAACATTTTTAGGAACCTCCATACTATTCCCCAGAGTGGCTGTACCAGTTTGTATTCTCACTGACAGTACAAGAGGGTTCTCCTTTCTCCACATCCTTGCCAATGCCTGTCATCTCATTAATTTTGGCCATCCTGACAGTTGTGAGATGGTATCTCATCATGGTTTTGAATTGTATTTTCCTGATGATGAGTATCTTTTTATGTGTCATCTGGATGTCTTTGTTGGAAATGTATCTGTTTTTGTTTTCTGCCCCTTTCTTAGCTGGGTTATTTATTTTTTGGGTGTTGAGTTTGATAAGTTCTTTGTAGATTTTGAATACTAACCCTTTATCAGATATGTTGTTTGCAAATATCTTCTCCCATTCTGTAGGCTGTCCTTTAGTTTTGTTGATTATTTCTGTTGCTGTGCAGAAGCTTTTCATCTTAAGTCCCAATAGTTCATTTTTGCTTTTGTTTCCCTTGCCTCTGGTGATGTGTCTAGTAAAAAGTTGCTATGGCTGAGGTCAAAGAAGTTTCTGCCTGTGTTCTCCTCTAGGATTTTGATGGTTTCCTATCTCACATTAGGGTCTTTCATCCATTTTGAATTTATTTTTGTATATAATGTAAGAAAGTGGTCCAGTTTCATTCTTTGACATGCTGCTGTCCAGTTTTTCCAGCACTGTTTGTTGAAGAAACTGTCTTTTTTCCATTGAATATTCTTTCCTGCTTTGTCAAAGACTAGTTGACTTTATAGCTGAGGGTCTATTTCTGGGCTCTCTATTCTGTTTCACTAATTTATGTGTCTGTTTTTGTGCCAGTACCATACTGTCTTGATGACTCAGTTTTGTAATATAAGTTGATGTCCAGAATCTTGATGCCTCCCATTTTGTTTTTCTTTTTCAGAATTGCTTTGTGTATTCAGGGTATTTTATAGTTCCATACAAATTTTAGGATGGTTTGTTCTAGCTTCATGAAAAACACTGGTAGTATTTTGATAGGGATTACTTTAAATATGTAGATTGCTTTGGATAGTATAGACATTTTAACAATGTTCCTTCTTCCAATCCATGAGCATAGAATGCCTTTCCATTTCTTTGTGTCCTCTTCAATATTTTTCATAAGTGTTCTATAGTTTTTAGAGTATAGATCTTTTACTTCTTTAGTTAGATTTATTCCTAAGTATCTTATTGTTTTTGGTATAATTGCAAGTGGGATTGATTCCTCGATTTCTTTTTCTGCTACTTTGCTATTGGTTTATAGGAATGCAGCAGATTTCTGTACATTGATTTTATATCCTCTGACTTTGCTGAATTCATGTATGAGTCCTGGAAATTTTTTGGTGGAGTCTTTTGTGTTTTCTACATGAGTCAGACTATTTTAATATAATCCTTAAACTTTTTATTTTTCCTCTTTCTTTGTAGTGCTGAAAGGATTATTCTTGGCTTCAATTCCTACACTGGATCTAATCCCTGTTAGAGTCTATTGTAAAAAAAGAAAAAAAAATTAGAAGGCAATGGCATTTAAAAATAAACTAGAGAAAGTAGTGTTTTGGGGGAATGGGCAGATTTCCTTGAGACAAAAAAGAGGTCAGAGAAAGCGGAGAGTTTTCCTCCTCCTCCTCCTCCTTCTTCTTCTTCTTCTTTTTTTCTTCTTGCCCCAAGAGGTTGTGATCAAACTATGATCTAGCCATTTCAAGTTGCCTTGAAATTCAGTACTGTTTTCTACCATTGATTTTATTGTAGAGAACTTCCCGTTGATTACTGAATTGTCTAAAATGATTAAATTGGCCATTTTAGAGGTGTTAGCTTGATAACTTATTAGATTTTCTTGACATGAAAAAGTTGTTAGTAACCTATCAAAGGCAAGGGATACTTTCTATCTTTATGACTCCATTAAAATTTTAACCATCACAATTATTATAGAAATAATTAAAATATATTTTCTGTAGTAAATGGTAACATTTACATCAAAAAATTTTCCTGGAGAAATCAGGAAAGATTGACTAGTTTTAAAAATAGCTTACTTTTCAGTAAAAGTTTTTTTTTTTCTAAGTTAGAATTTTTTTTTAATTTTTTTAAATTTTTATTTAAACATATAATGTAACTCCACCACCCTCAGTAAAAGGTTTTATAACAGACTAGAGTCTAGTGTTTCCAACCAACATTTATGTGTAGCCTTTTTTTTCATGTTTTGGATTTCTTTTACATTTTAACCTATTTATCCTTGAGAAAAATATGTAAAATAAAAAGAGGTAAACAATTTAATGGACTCTTTGAGCTCTAGGGTAGTTTAGTTAGATGATATGAAGATAATTTATATTTCATTCACTTTCTTGTGTGGACATATATTCCTTTTGAGCTTAGATATCCTACTGTGCTTTATCAGTACTGTTAATTTGAACTCTGGGATATCTTTCATATTAGTCAGCTATTGTAGCAATGAAACCATATAATGAATAACCTTTAAAAATCTTAAAAGCTGTTAGCAGTTTGCAACAGTAGACATTTATTTATTTATATATTTATTTGTTGGATTGTGAATCTGTGGGTTGACTGGGCTCCTGGTTTGGCTCTGTGTTATAGTTTGACTTTAGTTCTTCTCTGCATGACTCCATCTGGGATGAGTAACTACTAGGTGCTTGCTTTTCCCACCATGATAGCAGATATGCTAGAAACAAAATCAAATTATCCAAGCGAGTTTAAAGCTTCTGCTCATATTACATTTACTGTTTCATTGGCTGAAGCAAATTGCACGGCCAAGTCACATTGGCTTACTCTAATGGAAGTCATGTGGCAAAGAGACTGTTATTCTCTAGGAAGGAAAGAGTGAAGAATTAGAAATAATAATCCCTTCTACTATTTTTTGGAAAGAGGACTGTGGGTTCTAGTGTTCCATAAGGAGCTGTCAGCTAAACCTAATCAGTGTGGACTCAACTAGGTATTGCCTGGGGTGGTCTGAGAAAGAACTTGATGTTCTTTTCCCCAGAAATGAGGCAGATCCTGTTTCTGATGCTTAGTGTGTGCATGTGTGCATATGCACACCCACACAGATTAGCATGGGCCATTTAAAATGCCTAGACTAATCCTCTGATTTAATAATTAGGAAAATGGTTCTGGTTCTCAATCCAGAGAGATCACAGGGAAATATATCAGCAAAATACATAGAACAGAGATGCCCTATTTCCCCAAGGCACTTCTACTTTCAGGTTAACTTCTTAGCTTCTTGTATCCTATGCCTAATTATGATTCTGTACAAATTGTAGTGATAACAGCCCGTTCCAGACTAAATCCAGCCAGTAGCAGCCTCTGTCAATGCTCTCCCATTTGATCTGGGTCAGAACAATTATATCATATGCTTAGACTAACCAATGAATAAATGGCCTAGAGTCATTTCGAGTGTCACCATTTTCTTTCTATAAAAACTATAAAATTGATCAGGTGAACTCTTGGATCTGTTCAGATCAGGGATTATAGATCATTTTTTTATCTCACCATTATAGCACCAGTCTCTGAAATCCTTTATCTTCCTGCGTGCTGAGAATTAAATGCTGAACCAGTGATGACTGTGAATAAATAATTTGTTTTTTGGATTAAAAATTAAATATATTTACAGTCCCAACCACCACAAGCTGAGACCCATCTCTGCTAATGCATTTAGTATTTCTGTAATAATAAATAGTGCTTTGGTTAAAGATAATAACTCTCTTCCTGTTTATATGACAGGTGTTGGGGATTATTTTAGATTTTGACATCCTCCTAAGAGGAAACTCAAACCTGCATGGTTTGTAGAGGAGGGAGCAAGTGAAATCCTTAGATTTGGACCTATTCCCTTGACACCTAGGCTTAATAGAGGCTTGCTTGCTGCAGTGATGAGCAGGAACTGGAAACTCAGTAAGAGAGGTGGGTGTTTGTGAATCCCAAGCCTTAAGTCTAATGCAATTCTAGAATATATTAAACTTGTTTGTGTCACTGTGTCACCATCATGCTGATACTGTCCTGAGCATGTTAGACCAGTGGTACAACAGATCTGCCTGTTAGAGTTACTGCCCAATTCCACAATTCCATAAGACTTCAGAGAGCCAGGCATTGCAGTGGAACAGGCACTGGGTTGGTTGTCATTGCTTTGTGCTTCTAGGCTTTGTCTCAGTGTATTTCCTGAAAGTCTGGGGCATTTAATCTCCCTGCTATCCATTTCTTAAGAATAGACTCTATTAGATAACTGGATTATTCTGAATAAAAATTTCCTCCCAAAGTGAATCTGGGTTAATCGAGCTCATTTGCAAAGCTCAGGCTTGACCTCAAATATTTTTTATTCAACTGGAAGATAAGCCAAGACTGGTTTTCAAAGTCTCCAGAGGGCAGAACTTTATTATTTTCTCCCTATTTATTTGTAAGATGCATTTGAGGCAGCTTGGGAAAAATCAGACCAGGGAGGAGAAATTATAGGGAGGAAGATTTCAGTTTAATATGATTTTCCCCCCTATGCACTGGGACAACCTAACAGACTGTTGAGAGCAGTTGGCTACTTATTACAATTTTCTATAACTATACTATTAGACTATTTTCCATACTGAACTGAACTACATTATTCACTGAGTTTGAATCTTTAACTTATTCTGGTTGCAAATTTCCTTGTGAATGGAAGAAAACCGTGATCTAAAACTCAATGCACAAGCCTCCAGTGCACCATCTTTTCACCTGACAGGAGCACAACCTCTGGCCCAGGTTGCTGGGATATAGGGTCTGTTAGAACTCTTCCTTTCAGGACAAACCACGCAGGATTCTAGAACTCTCAGCTTCTTAGTGACTGCTGTGGCCTTGCCTTCATTCTAAGGTTCAGGATGGTGCAATGAAGGGCTCTGGGTTGGCAGAATAGATCTGAGATTTAGCTCTGACTCTGCCGTTTAATAGAACACAAGAAAGACATGTAGCCGTTCTATACATCCCAAAGGTTGGTTTCCTTAGGGTAATTTCTCACTCCTTATGGTCACTTCTCACTGATGGATATTAAACAAGTTGCAGAAGACTTAAGGAGAGCAAGAATAGTTTATTTTCCTTGCTTTATCTTTACTGTTTTCCTATAGTGATGTCATTCCAAAGAACAAGAGCTGTTATAACGGAAGACCTAGTTTTCTCTCCTGGATATGCCAGTCTCTTAAATGGTCTCCCTCTTATCTTGCCCTCTCCAGTTTTTTTTTTTTTTTCCTACAGCTTTTAGAAGGATCATCCAACAGGGAAATCTTCTACCTTCTGCTTAAAAGTTTTGGTAGTTTTCATTGTCTTTTTACTCCAGGTTTCTTACCATAGTTTATATATAAGGCTGACTGCCTTAGTATCTCATCTTGTCTACTGCTTCCATGCACTTTGTCTTTCTGCATTCTTTGCTGAAATATACTAAATTTATATCAGTTCCTTGAACAAGTTGCATTATTTCTAAACTCCGAGGGCTCTACATAGCTCATCATTGTCCTCAAGTATTCTAACCTCATCCCTTCATCTGTCTAAATGCCACTCTTCATTTAGATTTTGGCTTCAAGTCACTTTGAAAGCCTTGCTTGGCTCCTAGGCATGCAGCACCATGTATTTCTCCTATCATAATACACTGCTCTGTTTCCAGGTATGTTTCCTGGTGTATCGTAAGCTCTGTGAGGTAGATGTTTATGTGCCCAGCATACCACTTTACTTCCCAATGTAGCCCAGTACCTGACACGTTGAATAAGTGATGACCTGAGTTTGAACCATGGTCTTGAGATTTGTTAGCTATAGGGCCATGGAAAAATTATTTGACCTTTTAAAATATCATTCTTCCTCTCTTTATTTTATTTATTTATTTATTTTTAAGATTTTATTTATTTATTTGACAGAGAGAGATCACAAGTAGGCAGAGAGGCAGGCAGAGAGAGAGGAAGGGAAGCAGGCCCCCTGCCGAGCAGAGAGCCCGATGCGGGGCTCGATCCCAGGACCCTGGGATCATGACCCGAGCCGAAGGCAGAGGCTTTAACCCACTGAGCCACCCAGGTGCCCCAAGACTTATTTTTAAAGACAGGAACGGGGGGTGCCTGGGTGGCTCAGTGGGTTAAAGCCTCTGCCTTCGGCTCGGGTCATGATCCCAGGGTCCTGGGATCGAGCCCCGCATCGGGCTCTCTGCTCGGCAGGGGGCCTGCTTCCCTTCCTCTCTCTCTGCCTGCCTCTCTGCCTACTTGTGATCTCTCTCTGTCAAATAAATAAATAAAATTAAAAAAAAAAAGTCTTGAATTAATGATCTGTAATTCTATTTCTTCTCTAAAATTCTCTAATATTAATATAGTTATATAGCATTTACATATTTAGCATGGCACAAATGATGTGGCAAAAGCTTACTGTTTAAAATTAATTTCTCGCACGCGCGCGCTCCAGCTGTGAGCGGCTCGGGCTTGGGGATCCCCGGTCTCCCGGCTGAGGCCATGTGGCTGTGCGTTGGCTGTCTCCATGGCGGCAAGACCACGTGGTGAGGGGCCGCCCACCTGGCTCCTCTTTCCGGTGGAGGCACCGCGGACTCTTAGGCACCACGAGATACCACCCGGACAGGGCGCCCTCCGAGTGCTGGGGACTGGCCCAGCTCCTAAGTCTTTCCCGTCCCCACAGCCCAGCGAGGTGGAGCCCTAACCCTCTAGGTCTGGTGCCTTAGAAGACGAGGAAAACACCAGAGCTCTTTCTAGAAGCCAGCAGGACAGCTCTCACCAGGAACCAACCATGATGGAGCCTTGATTTTTGGACTTCCAGGCCCCAGAATGAAAGAAATAAATGTCTACTGTGAAAGCCCCCCCCCAATAAATAAAATTAATTTCTCTTTTTAATACCCTTTCCATTTGATAGGAATAATATGTATTTTATGTACATATATATAATCACTTATCAGCACTTTTTTATATACATTATATATGTCAAATCATTTTATAATAGTGTAAGTTGTATAAGGAAATCATTATTTTTCCCAGTTTATATATGAAGAAACAGAGACACAGAGAGATAATACTACTTGCTTAATGTTACAAATCCTAGGCAAAGCTAAGATTTGAACCCAATAGATCTGGTTCCAGAATTGGTGTTCTTAACGATATGTGACAGCACATTCACTACAATTAGGAAAACCTCATTTAGTTGCTTTCAGGAAAATTAATGGAATAAATACTTCAATCATTTAAATTTAAACTTAGTCAAAGTGGGGAGGGAGAAATTGCACAAATTTATCATTTTGGGAAGAAGAAAGTATCTCCTTTTAAAAAAAAAAAGATGTATTTATTTGAGAGAGAGAGAGAGCAAGTGTAGGGGAGAGGGGCAAGGAGAGAGATAGAGAGGGAAAGAAAATCCCCAGCAGACTCCCAACTGAGAGAGAGCCCGATGTAGGGCTTAATCCCATGACCCTAAGATCATGACCTGAGCTGAAATCCTTCAGTTGGTTGCTCAACTGACTGAGCCACCCAGGCACCCCGAAAGTGTCTCCTTTTAGGTCTTGATCTAAGTCCTGTAGTAGGATGCTCTTCATTCTGTGTGGTCCTGTTCCACAATGTTATTATATATGGTGTCTTCCTTCATACTGTATTATCTACTGCTTAGTCTGTGAAATCTCTTAACCTGAGGGTTATGTCTTAGAGCAGGGTCTCATACCCCTTTGGGGAGTCTTAGGACACTTTTAAATGCTGTCTTAATCCACTCTGCACAGTGCCATAGGTATCTCAAGAGGTTGTCTTTCTCTCAGATTCTTATACCACCAGCCATGCTACCATTTCTACTCTGTTTCTCTGCCATACTGTGCAGGCTTGAGTGCCTTCCGAAGGAAACACGCACTATCCCTGGGTTTGACCTTGGAGCAAGATATCTAGGAAGTAGGTCCACACTACTTTCAGATTCTAAACATTAAAGAAAGCTCAGTGGTTCCACCTCGTGTGTGAGTTGGCCTAAGATTGTGAATTCTCTGAGCATAACCTCTCAAACTGAACTTAATTTTTTTTAAATCTCTCTTCTTTCTTTCCTACACCAATACTTCAGTTTGAGGGAGCTGGTCATGGAAACTGGTTTGGTCAAATCACAAGTTCTCCCGAATATTTTTGTCTAGCACTTGTACTGTGGTTTTATTGACTTGAAGCAAAACTGTAATATTTTAAAATCAACATTGAATCCCTCCACTTGCTTAGAATAATGTTGGCATTTTGTTTATTACATTTACAATTGAGATTCAGAGTTAGAAAATAAAAGAATGGATTTTTAGGCCAAATCCGAGATAAATTATCCCTGGATTCCTGTACTTTCAGTCATTCTTAGTCGGGTGAAGATACTTATTTTCCATATCATCCAGAAACTACACTGTCCATATCAGTCAAAGAGCATTTTTGAGCACTTGCTGTGGGTAGTGGTGGGATAATAGAGCAAGAGGGGATCCTGTAGCCCCAGCCCTTGATCCCCTTAGATGTTAAAGCCTACACTAATACTGTAAAATCATGCTATTTTGTAGGAGTACATTGCCAATTCCATGCAATATGTAAAGTAAGGTCTAAAATATATTTTAAGTGCAAAAGTAAATAGATTACACACAGCAGAGTAGTTCATGTACAGAGAAGCCTAAGGCTGAAAAGAACTAAGTATCTGATCTCTGAAATGATACAATCTGATGTGTTTGGGAATGACTCCAATCTATGAAAGATGGAATTGTGAAGACAAATGAGAGAGTCAGTTACAAATCAATATGCAAGATAGCAAGTGCATCAATCAGAAGCCCTGGTAACTTAGTGCTCTAGAAAAAAAAAACCCACACATTGAAGATAAGCAATGCAAATGAAAAATAAAGCCATGCTTATTTTCCTAATATGCTGATCTTAATGCAAGAGAATTGAAGCCCAAGGCTTTATAGAGGCAGTCAGGCTTCAGAATATACCATCAGCCCAAAAAGGAAAAGAAAATGTATATGGTGTGTTTGTGTGTGTCTGTGTACAAAAGGCCAAACATTTTTCAAGCCAAAAAGAATGCCAAACAGTAATAACTTTGTTTTTGAAACATTAAAGCCAAGTGATTTGCATTCATCCATTGTGAAATGAAAATAGAATTTGTCAACTATTCATGAATAGGACATAAATCTTTATGCCACCTACATGGCAATGATATACAATGCCATGTCAAGTAATAACATCTGGTGGTGGGCAGATGTAAATAGAAAACTAGGCAAGGCCAAAAAGAAATCCTTATGGACTTCTAAGGATAAACTTTGGAAAATGGAATATGGACTATGAGCTTTATTGTTATATGACCAATATTCTATTCAATATACTGTAAAATGTAATTTGGAGTAATGGTTTATAACTAGGCATAGAGTCAAAAATATGGAATTGTTTCTTAAGAAGAGAAGCAACATTTTTCTGGAGAGATCAGAAGAGAAAAATAAACTATACTTAAACTTGTTTTTAAAAAGCCCACACCAACCAGTAAAGTCATTTGAGTAACAATATGTTTCATTACTAATGAATATTTTAGAAATAAATACTAAGATTATATAACCACCAAAACACTTGAGAAAATATTATGTTCCTATGGAGAAAAATTGTGATTCCTAAATGTCAAAACATCCTGTGTATGTCACTGAAGTACACAGCTTTCTTGAAATATTCTGTTTATGGCAGAGAAAAAATAAAGTCTCTGTATCCCAGAATAAGTTACTGCTGCTCATCTAGTTCACAATATATGTGAATAACAGGCAGACCACACCATTATTCAGTTTCTGCAGCCAGTATTACCTGCTGGCAAGGGGGAACTGATTTGTTCAGATTAAAATAGACAAAGAATATTAAGGTCAGTCCTGTCCTATCATCCTCACATTTATTTTGCTTTCTCCATGGGAACTAAATGTGAACAAATGGTCTTAATGGTGAGAATGGCAACCTGTTCTTTGATTTTAGGTCACAGACATCAGGGATTCTCAAAACCACTCTGCCATTTGAAGCATACTGCTTCATGCTACTGAGATGGTTTTCTTTTCCATTAGCCACTCTAACTATCCTATCACTGAAATAGTTGGAGCTTAAAAACTGGTCTAAAGCCAGGCATGAGACATAGTAATGTCACTTACTAATTACTTCACATCTCAGAGTTGTATTTTCCTCAAATTAAAATTATATTTACATTATTAGAGTTTCATGTGATTCAAATGTTTTATTAAGTATGTTAAAATGTTACTTGTTGCTTGCTGCTTTAAAAACTCTCAGATGACCTTGATTTTTAGCTAGCTTTCTATTATTTCCACATTATGATACTTTGGACTCCAGTCACCTTCTTTCAAGTTGATCTTCAGAACTGAGTTTCCTGCTATCTGAATTCAGTGAAGTAGTATTAAGGCTATTCTTTTTCTAGCCCCTATTAAGTAGCAATAGGTTAGGATCTTTGCAGTTCTACTGAACTTAAACCCTGTGGTCTTTACTATATTTTATGGCACTGCTAAAGATTATATTCATCGCCTCTGATAAACTGGACTTTAAAGAACTCTTATGGACATAACAAAGTCTGACATTTACTATACTTTTTGCTCCCTCAGTTTTCTGTGAAATATTTTAGGAACCAATTCATGAAACACAAATCCATTATATTATACTTATTGGCAGAAAAGGAGAAATCAAAAAGATATATGTTTAAATCTGCATATCTCTTTGGAGAAAATACTGTGTGCAATCTGGTATTATTGGACTGCTCACCAGACTAGACCTGTGGGCAGTAGTGCATTGTTTTTCAGAGCTCGGTTGCCAATTTTATTTCTCTTCATCCCTCTGATTCTCTCTGTTTTTTTTTTTTTTTTTTCTTTTCTAAGTCTCTTTCTTAAACAAGTATAATGTCAAAATCTACAAATAGGAAAATATAAAAATTGTGAAGTAATGTTCATCTTGAATTTATCCCTGGTTGGAACTTTTTAATGGTAAATCTTTAATTAAGGACCACAGCACTGGGCGTTATACACAAACAATGAATCATGGAACACTACATCAAAAACTCATGATATACTAGATATACTGTATGGTGACTAACATAACGTAATAAAAATATATATATATTCTCATATAAATACAGCTTAATATAAACAGAATCAAACTTAAAAAAAAAAAGACCACAGAAAAGACTTCATGGAATATAGCTATTGTATGACAACTTGTATTTGATGTGTTGTGTGAGTGTATTAGTGCAGGTTTCTTTTAGAGAATTTATGTATTCTGTGGTTCCAAAATATATATTCTGTGTTTTTTTATTTTTTTAAAATATTTTATGGAGGTATAATTTGTATACAAATAATTTACCCAATGATAATGTAAATTCAGTGATTTTAGTAAATTTGCCATTATGTTGTTATCACTACAATCTGGTTTTAGAATATTTTTTTCAACACAAAATGTTCCCTGTGCCCATTTGCAATTAATATTGACTCCCACCTCAATCCTAGGAAACTACTCATTATCTCTAGCTCTATTAATTTGCCTTTTCTAGATATTTTATATAAACACAATCATACAATATGTAGTCTTTTATATTGGACTACTACTCAGTGTGTTTTTGAAGGTCATCCATGTGGAAATATGTATCAACATTTTGTTTCTTTTAATTGCAGAATTGTATTCAAATGTGACAAATTCATTTGTCAGTTGATAAACATTTGGATATTTCCAGTTTGGGATTACTATAAATAATGCTGTTATGAATATTTGAGTACATATTTCTGTGTCAACATGCATTTTCATTTTTCTTGAGTAGATACCTATAGTGGAAATGCTGGGTCATATGATAAATTTATGTTTAAGTTTTTTAAAAACTGCCAAATTGTTTCCCGAAGTGACTGCACCAGTTTTCACTCTCACCAGGAATGCACGAAGGTCCAGTTTTTCACATTTTGCCAACACTTGGTATTCAGGAAAAGCTTCTTTAGGAGAATATATACTTGAGTGATGAATAACAAATAATAAGTAGAAATTTAACTGGAGAAAAGGTTTGGTAACATTTAAGAGACATGCAAGAGTGAGGCATTTTAGGAAGATATATGGAACTTATTGGCTGAATTATTAGGAACAAAGCTGGATATGTAATGGAGGACAGACTGTTGAGAGTCAAACTTGACATCCTAAGGATTTGAGAACAAAGCCATGCTATAATCATATATATTCTATGAGAACCTTAGGATTGCCCTGAGTGGGAGAAATTGGAGGCAGAGGGAACAGTTAGGAGAGTGTTGAAGTAGGTCAGGGGAGAGATGACGGAAGCCAGATCTAGCCAGTGGCAATAAGATGGGCAGATTTTGGGGGAGAAGTATATTAATTTTCCATTGAAGTTGTAACAAATTGTCATAAGTCTAGTGGCTTAAAGTGACACAAATTTATTATTTTTCATTTCTGGAGATCAGAAGTCTAACAGGCATTAGCAGGGTTGCTTTCCTTCTGGAGGTGCTTGAGAAAGTCTGTCTCCTTGCCTTTTCCAAATTTGAGAGACCCCCTGCTTCCCTTGGCTCGTGGTACCTTCTGTCCTCAGAGTACAAAGTACAGCATCTTCAGATCTCTCTCTATGCTTCCTCTTCTAAGGACTGTGATGATTACATTGAGCCAACCCAGATAATTCAGGGTACATTTCTCATCTCAAGATCCTTAATTATGCTTGCAAAATGCCTTTTGCCATCTAAAGTAACACATTCACAGATTCTGGAGATTAGTACATGGACGTATTTGGGAGGCTATTACTGAGTTTACCTCAGGAAATGTGTGTGAGTTAGAATTTACCAACAATTGCTTGGTGAGCAAAGTATTTATTGAATATCTATTATATGCAAAATACAGCCCTAGCCAATGGAAATAGAGCATTGATGAAGATACTGGTCCTTCCATGATGGAGTTTGCATTCTAATGGAGGAAAAGACTTCCTTCAGATAATCAGAGGGGTTTATGACTTCCCCTAACCCCAAGATAAATACTGTGGTTTTATAGCATTATGCCCATTCCAAGATTAGAAAAAGTAAAGAATGGTTAGGAGAAAAATTCTTTGGAATTTTCACCTTTCATGTATGATATTTTTAGACTGAAAAAATGTACTCTATAATCTAAGGCATGTTTTCAATATGTAAAATATCTCAAGGAGATCACAAATTCAGCATGCCTGAAATTGAATTCATCCTGCTCACCCTACTGTATTAGAGTTCTCCAGAGAAACAGAACCAAGGAGATATATTGATCTATCTATATCTATAGATATAGATACAGTTAATATGTATAATAGATATAAGGAATTGGCTCTTATGATTATGGAAGCTGACAAGCTCAAAAGTTGCAGTGATGATATCCTAGCTTGAGCCTGAAGGC
Organism: Taxidea taxus jeffersonii; assembly: GCA_003697995.1. Taxonomy (NCBI): domain Eukaryota; kingdom Metazoa; phylum Chordata; class Mammalia; order Carnivora; family Mustelidae; genus Taxidea; species Taxidea taxus. The sequence continues at coordinate 58,654 of RCUC01134349.1, forward strand.
TAGCAGCCTGTGGTAGATCCAAGAGAGCTGCTCTTCCACCTCAGAACCGGAAAAGCAAGAGAATTCTCTCTTAATTGAGGGGGAGAGATCAAGCTATTGTTCTTTTAGGCCTTCACCTGATTGGATGAGGCCTCTGCACATTCTGAAGGGCAACCTGCTTTACTCATTCCATCGATTTAAATGTTATTCTTAAACAAAAACACCTTCACAGAAACATCCAGAATAATGTTTAGCCAAATATCTGGGCATACCATGGCTTAGTCAAGTTGATACATAAAAGTAACCAACATAATTATAAATCTGGTCTTTAAGGTTAGAGGTTTTGTGAGGCTTAAGCTTATACAGTTGTTGGGAACCCTCTTTAAGAAAAATAATGCAGCATTAGATATGAAGTGGAATGTTTATTTTGAATGAGAAGGAAATCTCAACAAATTACAAATTAAAAAGATAATAAAACATCACAAAATTCAGAAATGTCATTATTCTTATTAACTGCCTGATAGATCTCTGTAATACATTTTTCCCATTATTTTTTAGTTGTATATTCATAGGTATTTTTTTGTTTTGATTTGTTTTGTTTTTAAATTTTTTTCAATTTTTTAAAATAAACATATGATATATTATTAGCCCCAGGGGTACAGGTCTGTGAATCACCACATTTATACACTTCACAGCACTCACCATAGCACATACCCTCACCAATGTCCATAACCCCACTGCCCTCCCCCGGCAACCCTCAGTTTGTTTTATGAGATTAAGAGTCTCTTTTGATTTGTCTTCCTCCCAATCCCATCTTGTTTCATTTATTCTTTTCCTACCCCCCAAACCCCTTACGTTGCATCTCCACTTCTTCATATCAGGGAGATCATATGATAGTTGTCTTTCTCTGAATGATTTATTTCACTAAGCATAATACCCTCTAGTTCCATCCCTGTTGTTGCAAATGGCAAGATTTCATTTTTTTGGTGGCTGCATAGTATTCCATTGTGTATATATACCACCTCTTCTTTATCCATTCATCTGTTGATGGACATCTAGGTTCTTTCCACAGTGAGGCTATTGTGGACATTGCTGCTATAAACATTCAGGTGCATGTGTCCCTTCAGATCACTGTGTTTGTATCCTTAGGGTAAATACCCAGGAGTGCAATTGCTGGGTCGTAGGGTAGCTCTATTTTCAACTTTTTGAGGAACTTCCATGCTGTTCTCCAGAGTGGTTGCACTAGCTTGCATTCTCACCAACAGTGTAGGAGGGTTCCCTTTTCAAGGGGTTCCCCTTAAGTCATTTCCTGACTTGTTAATTTTAGCCATTCTGACTGGTGTGAGGTGGTATCTCATTGTGCTTTTCTTTTTTATTTCCCTGATGCCGAGTGGTGTGGAGCACTTTTTCATGTGTCTGTTGGCCATCTGGATGTCTTCTTTGCAGAAATGTCTGTTCATGTCCTCTGCCCATTTCTTGATTGGATTATTCTTTGGGTGTTGAGTTTGCTAAACTCTTTATAGATTTTGGATACTAGCCCTTTATCTGATGTGTCTGTCATTTGCAAATATCTTCTCCCATTCTGTCAGTTGTCTTTTGGTTTTGTTAACTGTTTCCTTTGCTGTGCAAAAGCTTTTGGTCTTGATGAAGTCCCAATAGTTCATTTTTTCCCTTGTTTCCCTTGCCTTTGGCGATGTTCCTAGAAAGAAGTTGTTGCAGCTGAGGTCGAAGAGGTTGCTGCCTGTGTTCTCCTCAAGGATTTTCATGGATTTCTTTCTCACATTGAGGTCCTTCATCCATTTTGAGTCTATTTTCATGTGTGGCATAAGGAAATGGTCCAGTTTCATTTTCCTGCATGTGGCTATTTTTTTCCCAACACTATTTGTTGAAGAGGCTGTCTTTTTTCCGTTGGACATTCTTTCCCGCTTTGTCGAAGATTAGTTGACCATAGGGTGGAGGGTCTATTTCTTGGCTCTCTATTCTGTTCCATTGATCTATGTGTCTGTTCTTGTGCCAGTACCATACTGTTATGATGATCACAGCTTTGTAATAGAGCTTGAAGTCTGGAATTGTGATGCCACCAACTTTGGCTTTCTTTTTCAATATTCCTTTGGCTATTTCTGGTTCCATACAAATTTTAGGAATATTTGTTCTATTTCTTTGAAAAAACTGGATGGGATTTTGATAGGGATTGCATTAAATGTGTAGATTGCTTTAGGTAGCATAGATTTTTCACAATATTTGTTCTTCCAATCCATGAGCATGGAACATTTTTCCATTTCTTTGTGTCTTTCGTGAGTACTTTGTAGTTTTCTGAGTATAGATTCTTTGCCTCTTTGGTTAGGTTTATTCCTAGGTATCTTAAGGTTTTCAGTGCAATTGTAAATGGGACTGACTCTTTAATTTCTCTTGTTGTTGGTGTAAAGAAATGCAACTGATTTCTGTTCATTGGTTTTATATCCGGATATTTTACTGAATTCCTGTACAAGTTCTAGCAGGTTTGGAGTGGAGTCTTTTGGGTTTTCCACATATAGTATCATATCATCTGCAAAGAGTGATAGTTTGACTTCTTCTTTGTTGATTTGGATGCCTTTAATTTCTTTTTGTTGTCTGATTGCTGAGGCTAGGACTTCTAGTACTATGTTGAATAGCAGTGGTGATAATGGACATCCCTGTCGTGTTCCTGACCTTAGCGGAAAAGCTCTCAGTTTTTCTCCATTGAGAATGATATTTGCGGTGTTTTTTTCATAGATGGCTTTGATGATATTGAGGTATGTGCATTCTATCCCTACTCTTTGAAGAGTTTTGATCAGGAAGGGATGCTGTACTTTGTCAAATGCTTTTTCAGCATCTATTGAATCATATGGTTCTTGTTCTTTCTTTTATTAATGTGTTGTGTCACATTGATTGATTTGTGGATGTTGAACTAACCTTGCAGCCCTGGAATAAATCCCACTTGGTCGTGGTGAATAATCCTTTTAATGTACTGTTGGATCCTACTGGCTAGTTTTTTGGTGAGAATTTTTGCATCTGTGTTCATCAGGGATATTGGTCTGTAATTCTCTTTTTTGATAGGATCCTTGCCTAGTTTTGGGATCAAGGTGATGCTGGCCTCATAAAATGAGTTTGGAAGTTTTCCTTCCATTTCTATTTTTTGGAACAGTTTCAGGAGAATAGGAATTAATTCTTCTTTAAATGTTTGGTAGAATTCCCCTGGGAAGCCATTTGGCCCTGGGCTCGTGTTTGTTTGGAGATTTTTGGTGACTGAATCTTCTTACTGGTTATGGGTCTGTTCAGGTTTTCTATTTCTTCCTGTTTCAGTTATGGTAATTTATATGTCCCTAGGAATGTGTCCATTTCTTCCAGATTGTCAAATTTGCTGGCATAGAGTTGCTCATAATATGTTCTTATAATTGTTTGTATTTCTTTGATGTTGGTTGTGATCTCTCCTCTTTCATTCATGATTTTATTTATTTGGGTCCTTTCTCTTTTCTTTTTAATAAGTCTGGCCAGGGGTTGATCTTATCAATCTTATTAATTCTTTCAAAGAAGCAGCACCTATTCTTGTTGATTTGTCCTATTGTTTTTTTGGTTTCTATTTCATTGATTTCTGCTTGGATCTTTATTATTTCTCTTCTCCTGCTGGGTTTAGGCTTTCTTTGTTGTTCTTTCTTGAGCTCCTTTAGGTGTAGGGTTAGGTTGTGTATTTGAGACCTTTCTTGTTTCTTGAGAAAGGCTTGTATCGCTATATATTTTCCTCTCCGGACTGCCTTTGTTGTGTCTCACAGATTTTTTTTTTTTTTTAAAGTCAAGGAAAGCTTTATTTTACACCAAGCATCGAGAATCAAACTGACTGGCCAGGGCTGTCTCTTTGTCACACAGATTTTAAACTGGTGTGTTTTCATTATCATTTGTTTCCATGAATTTTTTCAATTCTTTAAGTTCCTGGTTGACCCATTCATTCTTTAGAAGGATGCTGTTTAGTCTCCATGTATTTGGGTTCTTTCCAAATTTCCTCTTGTGATTGAGTTCTACCTTCAGAGCATTATAGTCTGAAAATATGCTGGGAATGATCCCAATCTTTTGATACCAACTGAGACCTGTTTTATGACCCAGGATGTAATCTATTCTGGAGAATGTTCCATGTGCACTAGAGAAGAATGTATATTTTGTTGCTTTGGGATGTAATGTTCTGAATATATCTGTGATGTCTGTCTGGTCCAGTGTGTCATTTAAGGCCTTTATTTCTTTGTTGATCTTTTGCTTGGATGTTCTGTCCATTTCAGTGAGGGGAGTGTTAAAGTCCCCTACTATTATTGTATTATTGTTGGTGTGTTTCTTTGATTTTGTTATTAATTTGTTTATATAGTTGGCTGCTCCCATGTTAGGGGCATAGATATTTAAGGTGTTAGATCTTCTTTTTGGACAGACCCTTTGACTATGATATAGTGTCCTTTCTCATCTCTTATTATAGTCTTTGGATTAAAGTCTAATTGATCTGATATAAGGATTGCCACCCCAGGTGCTTCTGATGTCCATTAGCATGGTAAATTGTTTTCCACCCCCTCACTTTAAATCTGGGGGTGTCTTTGGGTCTAAAATGAGTTTCTTGTAGACAGTATATTGATGGGTTTTGTTTTTTTATCCATTCAGATACCCTGTGTCTTTTGATTGTGGCATTTAGCCCGTTTACATTTAGGGTAACTATTGAGACATATGAATTTAGTGCCGTTTTATTACCTGTAAGGTGACTATTACTGTATATTGTCTCTGTTCCTTTCTGGTCCACTACTTTTAGGCTTTGTCTTTGCTTAGAGGACCCCTTTCAATATTTCCTGTAGAGCTGGTTTGGTGTTTACAAATTCTTTTAGTCTTTGTCCTGGAAGTTTTTTTTCTCTCCTTCTATTTTCTCTCTCTCTCTTTTTCTTTTAAAGATCTTATTTATTTATTTGACAGAGATCACAAGTAGGCAGAGAGACAGGCAGAGAGAGAGGAAGGGAAGCAGGCTCCCCACTGAGCAGAGAGCCCAACGCGGGGCTCAATCCCAGGATTCTGGGATCACGACCCGAGCCGAAGGCAGACGCTTAACCCAGTGAGCCACCCAGGCGCCCCTCTCCTTCTATTTTCAATGATAGCCTAGCTGGATATAGTATTCTTAACTGCATGTTTTTCTCATTTAGTGCTATGAATATATCATGTCAGTTTTTTCTGGCCTGCTAGGTCTCTGTGGATAAGTCTGCTGCAATTCTAATATTTTCACCATTTTATATTACAGACTTCTTGTCTCAGGCCGCTTTCAGGATTTTCTCTTTGTCGCTAAGATTTGTAAATTTTACTGTTAGATGACGGGGTGTGGACCTATGCTTATTGATTTTGAGAGGGCTCTCTGCACCTCCTGGATTTTGATGCTTATTCCCTTTGCCATATTAGGGAAATTCTCTACAATAATTCTCTCCAGTATACCTTCTACTCCCCTCTCTCTTTCCTCTTCTTCTGGAATCCCAATTATTCTAATGTTGTTTCATCTTATGATATCACTTATCTCTTGAATTCTCCCCCTCATGGTCCAGTAGTTGTTTGTCTCTCTTCTGCTCAGCTTCTTTATTCACTGTCATTTGGTCTTCTATATCACTAATTCTTTCTTCTGCCTCATTTTCCTAGCAGTAAGAGCCTCCATTTTTGATTGCACCTCATTAATAGCTTTTTTGATTTCAACTTGGTTAGATTTTAGTTCTTTTATTTATCCAGACACAGTTTCTCTAATATCTTCTATGCCTTTTTCAGGCCCGGCTAGCTCCTTGAGAATCATCATTCTGAACTCTAGATCTGACATATTACCAATGTCCGTATTGATTAAGTCCCTAGCCGTTAGTACTGCCTCTTGTTCTTTTTTTTTTTTGTGGTGAGTTTTTCCACCTTGTCATTTTATCCAGATAAGAATATATGAAGGAGCGAATAAAATACTAAAAGGGTGTCAAGGACCCCAGGAAAATGTGCTTTAACTAAATCAGAAGAGACCCCAAATTGTGTGGGGAAGAAAGGTGGTAAAAAGATGTTCAGAGAAAAAAAAACTAAAAAAAGAAAACAAATAAAGAAAAAAATATATATATTAGACTGGTGATTAGAACAGGATCACTCACTTAATTTTGGGTGTATTTTGGTCTCTTAGAGGAAACTACCTCCCAAAATTAAAAAAAATGAAAAACATATATAAGGGTAAACACAATGAAGGGATGGAATGAGATTATAAAGATGAAAATGTTTTTTTTTTTAAATTTTTAAAAAAGTTGATAAGTTGGGTGGGGGAATAACAAAAAAGAAAGTGGAGAAAATTTGCTCAGGCTGGCGACTAGAACAAAGCCCTATGCTAGATTTAGGGTGTATTGATCTATTAGAAGAAAATACCCTATGTGTATACAAAAAATAAAGTTAGATTCAATGAAGGATAAAATATGATTATAATAATGAAGGTTCAAAAAAATTTTTTTTTAGTGGAAGGTATTGTTAAGATAAACTAGTTAAGAAATGTTAAAAGATGAAAGGGTAAAAGTTAAAAAAAATTTAACAGAAGAACAAAAATAAAATTAAAAAAAAATTAACTGTGCAAATCCAAAGAATCATGGGGAGAAAGCCATGAATTCATGCTTTGCTTTCTCCTCCTCTGGAATTCTGCTGTTCTCCTTGGTAAGTGAATTTGGTCTTGGTTGGATTTCTTGTTGCTCTTCTGGGTGAGGGGCCTGTTGTAGTGATTCTCAAGTGGCTTTGCCCATGCAGAGTTGTACCACCCTTGCCAGGGGCCAGGCTAAGTAATCCGCTCAGGTCCGCTTTTGGGCGCTTTTGTTCCCTGAATGATTTCCACTTTCCGTAGAGTTCTGGAGGGTGGGAATGAAAATGGTGGCCTCCCAATCTCTGGCCTGGAGGAGCTGAGAGCTTGGGGCCCCACTCCTCGGTGCACCCTCGGAGAAAAGCATCCAATCACTCTCATCTCTCTAGCCTCCGTCCACGCTCCAAACTCACCCAGCCTGTGACCAAGCTTCTCTGTCTCTGGCACACAGCCCTGCTCTTCCAGGGGGTCTTCCCGGATCTTGTGGGGTCCCCTCTCACAGAGCGGTGGCCTGTGCCATGGATTATGATACAGTAATCCCAAACTGTGAGTTCTCTCCTCGGGTCCATCTCTGTAGCAGGCTTCCCTGCTCTAATACCTGTGAGCTCTGCAACACTCAGCCCCGATCCTTCTGTGACCCCGTGGGAACCTGAGGCCACGCTGTCCCCGCAAGGTCTTCACCCCAGCTTAGCCTCTGGAGTGATGTCCCTCAGTGGAGCTGACTTTTAAAAGTTCTGATTTTGTGCTCCGTTGCTCCACTCCTTGCCAGCAGCCGGCCTCTCCCCCGCGGTCTATCTTCCTGTCTCTTCGGATTCACTTCTCCACCGGTCCTACCTTTCAGAAAGTGGTCGATTTTCTGTTTCTAGAATTATTGCTCTTCTTCTCTTTGATCTCCTGTTGTAGGTGTTCAGAATGGTTTGATAAGATATCTAGCTGATCTCCTGCTACCTGATGTCGTCTCAGCCTGCTACTTCTCTGCCATCTTGACTCCTCCCCGGGTATTTCTTTTTTTTTATTTTTTTAAAGATTTTATTTATTGATTAGAGAGAGAGAGAGCGAGCGAGTGAGCACAGGCAGAGAGGCAGGCAGAGGCAGAGGGAGAAGCAGGCTCCCTGCCGAGCAAGGAGCCCGATGTGGGACTCGATCCTAGGACACTGGGATCATGACCTGAGCCAAAGGCAGCCGCTTAAGCAACTGAGCCACCCAGGCGTCCCCGGGTATTTCTTATATAACAGTAATTTTGTTACATCATTTACAATAGATTAGAGAGATAAACCAGTCTTTCCATTTCCATTGGTGAATATTGTTTTAGTATTAAAATTTTAAAAGTTTTTATTGGTTTTAATTGGCATTGGGAATGTCAGATAAATTGTTTTTTAAAGCTGTTGACAAATTTTGAAAATCTCTCTCAACTTCACTCCTATGTGAGTTGTAAGATTTGAGAACATTTCAAGTTTTCTTATGTGTTAATTAATTTTATACACTCTTGAATTGGTGATATGCATTATTTGATTTGTTGTTAGTATCTGCATTGTGGAATATCTATAATATTGAATCATGAGTTTTGCAGAATATTTGTAATGTTGAATCATGAGTTTTATATTATTTTGTCAATAGCAATATGTTGTATTAAATCAGCCAGAAATTTAAATCCTTTTCCAATGTGTTAATAATTCACTTCTTTTCATTAATTTGTTTATCAGTTAAGGCCTATTTATAACTTTTGTTTACATTTTCTCTTACTCTTAATGAATTAATGCTGTGGATATGATCCTTTGTTTTTTTGTTAGAATTTACTTTTCAATATTATACTAATATACATTATTGATTTCATTAATATCTGTCACTTTAATTCCATTAGTTTTTACTTAAAGAAATTAAAGATAAAAAAATTAAACATGAAAGAGTAGTTACTCTTTATATAAACCCGAATCAGGAGTTTTTTTTATCTTTACTTAGTAAAATGTTCCAAAATTTATTTCCACGTTGCAAATACTGACATATTCCTACTTCAGCATTCTCTTAAATAGGGTCTCACAAATGCTCATATCTGTAAAATAATACAAGAAAAATGCTACATAAGGCAAGTTTTAGTGGAAAGAAACTGGAAACTTTTTACTGATGACAATTAAAGTATCTTATTGTTGCAAAGCTTAAAAAAATGATTATATGAACATTTTGCTATGTCTCCAGGCTTTGGAAGGGACCAAAGAAGTGACAAAATTAATTGACTTCATAGTAAATCTGCCTTTGTAGCATCCATTCTATTCTCCATGTCAGGGGGCAACATCATTCCAAGATGCGTGGAGTGATTTCAGATGCTTTCTTTTTTTCCCTCTCTTCATATCTAGTTACCAGGTTTATGTTAATTCACTAGTTCTCATGTGGATTGCTACAAATGACCTCCTTAATTTTGTTCTTACTGTCAAAGAAAAATTACACTGGGCATGTTAAGCAAACAAGGAGGACTTTATTCAAGACTATTGCAATGTAAGGAGAGACTGAACTCAATTCTGACAAAACAAAAGGTAGGAGAGTTTATAAGCAGTGAGGTAAGCTTTTGGAAAATTACTGGAGGACATGAGCGGGAGGTGGTCAATGTAATTAGGCCCTCTGTGTTTGCTAATTGGTGCCTATCAATTAGCATCAATTAGACTCCTACACTCTCACAGAGACTGGGGAATGGGAGCAGTATCTTTCTTTATGATTACATTTCAAAGAGATGTCTCTTAGGCCCTTAAAAGACATTCTTGGTTTGAAACTGACCAGAGGCTGGGAGAAATTTACATCTCAAAGGAGCAAAGAAATAATTTACAGTTGCAAGTTTTCTAAAATAAATGCTCTAAGAAAAGGGAGGTCAGGGGCCTAGAGTCAAGAAGAAATCTCTCTAAAGTTTAGCTACATGGAGGGGAATGTTAAGGCTCTTTGGTTGTTAGCTCCTCAATCCCGCATATAAAATTAAGTCTACATTCCTTGGAATCCCATATAAGCTATTTTTTAAAAATTTTTATTTATTTTTAAATTTCTTTTCAGTGTTCCAGAGTTCATTGTTTATGCACCACACCAGTGCTCCATGCGATATGTGCCCTCCCATAATACTCACCACCAGGCTCACCCAACCTCCCACCCTCCTCCCCTCAAAACCCTCAGTTTGTTTCTCAGAGTCCACAGTCAGTCTCTTATGGTTTTCTTCCTCTCCATCTCCCCACGTCCTCCATATTATTCCTTGTGCTCCACAAATAAGTGAAACCATTTGATAATTGATTCTCTCTGCTTGACTTATTTCACTCGGCATAATCTGTTCCGGTCCTGTCCATGTTGATACAAAAGTTGGGTATTCATCCTTTCTGATGGAGGCACAATACTCCATTGTATATATGGACCATATCTTCCTTATCCATTCATCCGTTGAAGGGCATCCTGCTTCTTTCCACAGTTTGGCGATTGTGGCCATTGCTGCTATGAACATTGGGGTACAGGTGGCCCTTCTTTTCACTACATCTGTATCTTTGGGGTAAATACTCAATAGTGCAATTGTAGGGTTATAGGGAAGCTCTGCTTTTAATTTTTTAAGGAATCTCCACACTGTTTTCCAAAGGGGCTGCACCAACTTGCATTCCCACCAACAGCGTAAGAGGGTTGCCCTTTCTCCACATCCCCTCCAACACATGTTGTTTACTGTCTTGTTAATTTTGGCCATTCTAACTGATATAAGGTGGTATCTCAATGTGGTTTTGATTTGAATCTCCCTGATGGGTAGTGATGATGAATATTTTTTCATGTTTCTATTAGCCATTTGCCATATAAGCTTTTTTATGACAAACTTCTGCCTTGTCTTTGAATTACCCTCTGTCATCATGTTGATCCATTTTCACTTTGTTCCTACTATCCCTCTTCTTAGAATTATCATTCCTGCCTTTCCTTTGGCTAAATTTGGCTGGTTCTATAAAATTAAACTTAGTTATTGCATTAGTCAGGATACATTAAGTATATGTCACTCACAAACAACCCTGAATTTCAGGAGCTTAGAGCAACAAAGGTACATTTCTAGTTCATGCTGTCTGTTCATTGAGTGGGTATGTTGGCAGGTTGGGGCTCTAATCAAATCCTTTACTGCCTATTAAAGTCTTCTAACACTTTTATGTCACTTCTCTATACATTTTTCCAGCCCAAGAAAATCACATGGTTATGTTTTGCCTCAAAAGAGATGGAAAGTGCAATCCTATTATGTACTGGAAAGAAGGAAAACTAGAATATTATGTGAACAGTGCTAAGGACTATAACAGGAAATCATCAATGATCTTTCACGGATTAGGATAGTAGTCTAATGGTCCTTATGCATGGTCACCTCTAAGACTGGTTCCTTTTTCTGAAGCTAATCTTTATATTCTGTGTACCAGAATGACCACGCTAGTTGTAAAATACAAAAACATTTTTGTTTCAGTAGTAAATTAGCCAATGCCTTGGCCTGCTGACTCCCTCCCTCTGTTCCCAGGCCATCATCACATTTTTCCTACATTTCTTGTATGTCTCTGTGATGCTGTAATTGTAGAATTGTGAGAGGGTCCTCTAGAATCATCCTCTGTTTATAAGGTCTCCATTTTGATGGGTTGATGCCCATGTTCTAACAGTAAATGTTCTGAATATTACTCAGTATCTGTTGTAATAAACATTACAGTAATTTCTGCATATATCTTTCTTACTAGATTTCAAATTTCTTGAGGATTGGGGTTATATCCTTTATTTCTATATCTTTGGTGCTTATTAAAGTGCCTGAATAGAAGAGTTGATCAATAAATTATTACTGAATTGAATTAAAAAGTTGAATATCCATCCATTTGAGTACACTTGGGTAATTTCAGTCAGTTGAGGTTCAGACTCTTGATTTCGGCTCAGGTCATGACTTCAGGGTTGTGAGATTGAGCCCTGCGTCAGGCTCTACACTGGGCATGGAGCCTGCTTAGATTCTCTCTTTCTTCCTCTGCCTCTCCCCAATTCATTCCCATGTGCATGGCACATGAATGGCACACGCATGCACTCTCTCTAAAAAAATGTGACTATCTATCTGAAACATCTCTTCAGAATTGAAGAGTAAATGGAACAGGTTTAAGTAGAACATGAGACTCTACAGATGAGAATGCTTTTATCAACACTAAGGACTGTCAACATTTGGGGTAACTGAAGAGAATCGTGGCATCTCCACTTTTGTGGACCTTAATAAGAAGATTAAACCATTATTTCTCTGGAATGGTTTCACTGTGGTTTCACTTGTGACCAGAAAATTGTCTAGTAAGGACCCTTAAGATTGTTTTCCCGGTCTATAGGGAAGTATAGAAGCAATTTTGTAACATTGAAATAATTTTGATTTCTTTTAGAAGCATATTTTGTAAAGCAACTGGAAACCTAGAAACAAAAATGGATTCATTATAATCCATTCTGAATTGCTGTTGAGGTGAAGAAAAAACCCAGAAAATAACATTAAATCATTCTGGGATTGCTTACAAGGACTGCAGAGCTCTAAAGCCCTTATGGGTTTATTGATGAAAGACAGTGTGATTTCTTATACAAAAGCAAAAACTTTAGAGAAACCAGAGGCTTTGAGGCTTTACCTGAAGTAGTCATGGAAATAAATGTTCTCTTTCTTTCAGTCCATTTGAATTGAGTAAGAAAGAGAGAAATGTATTTTAATGCTTTTCAAATCCTTTCAGTGTTTTTGCTACTCTAACTTCAGGGAACTTCAGGAAACAAGGAAACTCCCCATCTTGTCTTTGTTGCTTTGGCAGCAGTTAAGGGTGAACAGTTTGTCTTAAAACGGTCTTGAGAGAAAGGAGCCTCCCACTGGAATGGGTACACCAATCATTTAAGGAATCAGATGCCATTATCTGGGAAACACCACAAGAAGAAAAAACACACGAGACTAATACTCAGTTTTAGGATCTCTGGGCCCATCAGGTCTGCAATCGGAAGACCAGTCTGAGCAGAGGTGTGCTGTGGATCAAGGCATACAGTAGTAGATGATCATAAAGGTAGGTTCTGAAAACCACTTCAAGATGAGTAAAAGTTCAAGGAAAAAACTAGGTGGGAAATTTTTAGGGGAGAAGTTGGGTTTGAGGCTTGGAAAGACAAAAATCAGTGATGAGAAAAAAATTTAGGCTCAAAAAATTTTTGGTGTGTTTCATTTAAATGTTTACTACAGCTTTATCTTAGACTGTTCTTCGTCCTTATAATGCCTTTGCTTTGGGCACTCAGAAATACCCTATATTGTGTCATCGGTAAGAATTCTTCTGGCATTTGATGTACTTTTTTTTTTTTTTAAGCTTTCTCACCATGTAGTATTATTTCCCGTTCAAATTTGTACTTGTGCATTAGAAAACACATGGTAGGGGCACCTGGGTGGCTCAGTGGGTTAAGCTTCTGCCTTCAGCTCAGGTCATGATCCCAGGGTCTTGGGATCGAGCCCCACATGGGGCTCTCTGCTCAGCAGGAAGCCTGCTTCCCTACCCCCCTCCCTCCACCTGCCTCTCTGCCTACTTGTGATCTCTGTCTGTTAAATAAATAAATAAAATCTTTAAAAAAAAAAAAAGAAAACACATGGTAATTTCCCATCCCTGAAATATAAATATTTGAAAAAAACCACAAAAATTGGCACCTATTAATCAGATAACACACAAAAAGGCCATTTTTACTTTTTATCTCAACCATTTCTAAACATTGCATTTAATATTTATTTTGATCTCCTTTCTCTACCTCCCACTACTGCTTGTCTCTGGTTCCTCTGTGAAGGGTCTGGTGTGGGCTGGGTTCTCAGGCTGATGGAAGCAGTTGTTAGATTGGGATGAACATTGTATCAGGTGATGGCGGCTATGGCATAAGTGAGAGATGAAGCAGAGATGAGAGGTCAGTAGAAATCCAACTGGACAGACTTTAGCCATCATAGCTGGTGGAACCACAATTTTAAGTTAAATACTCTTGATGGGTGGAAAGCTTAATGTTCTTAAACTGATTTGAAAACAATGAGCCTGCTTTTTGTTTTGCCTACATGACTTAGATTACCTGGCTCAAGTTGTTTCTCAAATAGAGCTCCCTTGGTCTTAAAAGCTGTGTTACAGGTTTAGTTTTCTGGTATCGTGCATCCAGGGTCCCAGCTATGCAGGATGTGCATTGCCCAAATCCAAGAGTTACCGTATGTAATGACTACAGTGTAAATGATACCTCTAGGGGTTATGACATTTGACTGCTCAGAGTGTGACTTTCCTACTTAGGATCCCCTGCCAGTCTTTTATGTGGACTATGAGTATGGCATGGTTTTCCTTATGGTCCTATTTCCCTGGCAGTTGTAAGCAGGCCTGGATAAATATGGCATTACTCTGAGTGTTTATTACAATTTGTGTTTTATTTATCAAACACCACCTTAAAATATCTGCATTTCACTGACACTGCAGCTGTTATGGATTTCTTTGGCATTTGGTGGGGCAGGGTGGGTGGGCAATAAGTCTGAACTAAGTGCCTCTTTGTGGTACACTGCTGCATGTCTTTCTGCTTATCTTTTTTCCCATCCCTTCTTCCAAGAGTAAGTTTAAGAAGAAACTCTTTCTTTAAGAGTGATCTTTTTGGAAAGGGAAGTGGCTTATTAGGAATCAATATCTTGGGGCGCCTGGGTGGCTCAGTGGGTTAAAGCCTCTGCCTTCAGCTCAGGTCATGATCCAAGGGTCCTGGGATTGAGCCCCGCATGGGGTTCTCTGCTCAGCACGGAGCCTGCTTCCTCCTCTCTCTCTGCCTGCCTCTCTGCCTACTTGTGATCTCTGCCTGTCAAATAAATAAAATCTTAAAAAAAGGAATCAATATCTTTTGGTAAGATTTAGAATATATAGAGCCGCATGTAGCTTTTAATTTTAAAGCATATTTGATTTGTAGAAACTTTAAAATTGATATTACTGTGATCATGGTGAACATCTGCTAAACTCCTATAATTCATTACTAAAACAAAGCATTATGAGTGGTGAACCTTTTAGTAGGATTGTTGTATAAATATAGTTTTCAAATTGAAACAGTACAAAGGCTGTATTCTCCAGTCCTTCTGTTGTGGGATACCTAAGCTTTTTTTATATTAACAATTAACATTATGATTAATCTAAATTCTGTTGTGAGTTAAACTCCTTCCCTACAAAACCAGAATGCTTTGGCACCAACTGTTACTGTTATCTGGGTATTTCTAACAAATGCTTTAGAATAATTCCCTTTGGCACTATAGGGATATGCTCTCTGATCGCTTTATTTAGAATTATTCACATTTCTACTGAAGCACTCCCTTTAGGTTATAGACTGAAAAGACAAAATAATTGTCTTTGGGGATTATGATGAGTTATTGAGCTCATTTGGTCAGCCCCAGAGGATCTCATTTGGCTTTCAGTGTGTTATACTGTTCTGTCCAGACATGAGATATACAAAGAGAACAAGCATCCTGTAACAAGCTCATAGTCTCACTTTCTAGTAACTGCATTCTTCCTGCTACACCCAGAGTGTTAGCAGGTGCTTTAATTGATAGAATTAAGACCCTGAACCTCAGAGGCCGTTGACAGGTTGGAGAATATCTCCCTGACTGATGTTAAATTGATTACTTTAGATCTCTAGGGTGGGGTTAGAAAAAGCCTTAGGAATTTGTACTTATTTCTCCCTATGCCCCACATTCATTTCTCTTTCTGGTTGGGTAACTGAATGAGCCCTTAGCTTTGTGAACACACATGGCCTATGAATTTATTGAAATTCAGACAAACTTTTGTTCATCCCAGGTTGAGAATACAGGTTACAGTATTTAAGGATAAAAAAAATATACTTTCAGAAAGCAAACATCAAGTTTTTATATTTCGACACAGACTCTGAACTGTGGTTGACTCTTATCCCCTCTTGTCTCTGTTAGTAGGCAGGTATGGAACAGAGATCAAGTAAGACTGAAGAGTTTAGAATTCAAATAGACATAGGCTCCAACCATTTCCCTCCACTTACTAACTTCTTGACCTTGGAAAATGTATTTGACTGACCATAAATTTATTAATGTATATAACTGGAAATGAAATGCATGCTTAGCAAAAGTGAGGATTAATTGTGATATAAATAAGATTCTTTTTAAAAATTAGAAAAAATTTTAAAGATTTTATGTATTTATTAGAGAGAGAGCACAAGTGAGGTGGAGGGCAGAGGGGGAGGGAAATGCAGACTCCACACTGAGCAGGGAGCCTGGCTAGAGGCTCGCTTGGTCCCAGGACCCCGAGATCATGACCTGAGCCAAAGGCAGACACTTAAATGACTGAGCCACCCAGGTGTCCCTATAAATAAGATTCTTAAGTCCCCTCCTTAGACAAGCATTCAATAAGTAGTAGTTTTTTTTTTTACAGGTACTTTGAAATTTTTATTTATCTTTAATTTTGTAAAAGTTTATATTTAAAATCTAGTTAGTTAAACTATAGTGTAATAATTAGTTTCAGGTGTACAATTTAGTTGATTCAACACTTACATACAATACTCAGTGCTCATCATAAGTGCTCTCCTCAATCCCCATCACCTATTTCACACATCCCCCAACCACCTCCCCTTGGTAACCATCAGTTTGTTCTCTAGACTTAAGAGTCTTTACCTTGGTTTGTCTCCCCACCCCCTTCACTAATTTCTTTCATTTCTTAAATTACACATATGAATAGAGTCATATGTATTTGTTTTCTCAGACTTATTTTGCTTAGCATAATACACTCTAGCTCCATCCACATCATTGCAAATAGCAAGATTTCATCTTTTAATGGCTGAGTAGTATTCCATATTATATATATACCACATGTTCTTTATCCATTCATCTGTCAGTGGACAATTGGGCTCTTTCCATAATTTTGCTATTGTTGATAATGCTGCTATAAACATTAGGTTGCATGTATCCCTTCAAATTAGTATTTTTGTATTCTTTGGGTAAATACAGAGTAATGCAATTGCTGGATCATAGGGCAGTTCTATTTTTTTTTTTTTTACTCCATACCTAACATTGACTTTTAACTCCATACTGTTTCCACAGTGGCTGCACCAGTTTGCATTCCCACCAACAGTTCGTGAGATTCACAGCTACTAGCTTTCAGATACTGTCCTTGACACATCCATGAAATTCCACTAGAAAAATACACTTAATCCCAGAAGTTCAAGAGGGCTCCCTAAATACCATATTTCTACTGTACCTACATCCTACATGAGGTTAGGGATAGTGGTGAGGAGATGAGGAGTGGAGAGAAGCCACAAACAGCTGGTGGAACTTTAAGAAACATATCTATACCAGGATATGTGCACATGTTCTCTGTGCTTGGTTTCTTTAATCTCATAGCCTTCCAGATAATATGCTTTTACTTTGAAACCATCTTGCTGGAGGACCAGCTTGCATACCCCCTTTTCTGGCTTGAATTTCTCCTTCCTTCTTTCTTTCTCTAGCTTTAGAATCTATAGTGAAGATCTCCTCTTTTATTTCTAGTATGTAGGACTACATAAACTTATGTGTGTGTGTGTGTGTGTGTGTGTGTGTCTTGTCCTTTCCTTTCCTTCCTTCCTTCCTCTCTTTCTCTCTTTTTTTAATACTTATCTTATATCCTGCTACCTTACTGAATCACTTATGAATTCTGGGAGGTTTTTGTAAATTCCTCAGTATTTTCTGTATAGACAATTGTCATCTACAAATAGGGACCATTTTATTTCTTCCTTTCCAATCTTTTTTACTTTCATTTCTTTTACATGCTTTATTTTACTACCTAGAACCTCTAGCACTATATTGAATAAGAATAGTGAAAGCATTCTTCCTTGCCTTTTTCTTGATCTTAGGGGAAATTAATTTAGTCTTTCACCATTACAGATATTAGCAGTAGGTTTTTTCTAGATTCTCATCAACAAATTGAGGAATTTCTCTTCTATTACTGTTTTTTTCTCAGAATTTTAATGTTAAAATTATAATTTTGTCAAATGTTTTTATACACATCAATTGATACAATCATGTGATTTTTTTTCTTCTTTAGCTGGTTGATACTGATTTTTATAGGTTGAATTGCCCTTGGATCCCTAAAATGAACCCCATTTGGTCATGATGTCTGATTCTTTTTACATTTTGCTAGATTCTATTTGCTAATACTGTGAAGAATTTTTGTTTGTAGTAGTCATTAGGGATAATGTTCTATAGTTTTCTTACTTTGTACTGACTTTTTTAGTTTTATATCAGAATAATATTAGTTTCACTAACTGAAGTGAGAAGTGTTTTTTTCCTCTTCTGTTTTTTGGAAGAACTTGTATAGAACTAGTGTTAATTTTTATTTAAATATTTGATTGACTATTTAAATATTTGATTGAATTAAACAGTGAAATAATCTGTGCTAGGAGAGTTCTCTTTTGGGAGGTTTTTTTTTAAAATTTTTTTTTTAAGACTTTATTTATTTATTAGTTAGAGAGAGAGAGAGCACAGGCAGACGGAGAGGCAGGCAGAGGCAGAGGGAGAAGCAGGCTCCCTGCCAAGCAAAGAGCCCAATGTGGGATTCAATCCCAGGACGCTGGGATCATGACCCGAGCTGAAGGCAGCTGCTTAACCAACTGAGCCACCCAGGCGTCCCTCTTTTGGGAGTTTTTAAATTATGAGTTCAATTTCCTTAATAGTTATAGGGCTATTCAAATTATCTGTTTCATACTCTATGAGTTGTGGTAGTTTCTCTTTTTTTGAGAAATTGATCCACTTCATTTAAGTTCCCATATTGATGTGTGTAGAATTACTTTATTCACTTTCTGATGTCTGTAGGTTATGAGGTGATAATCTCTGGTCCAATGCTAGTACTGATAATACATCTTTTCTTTTTTTTTTTTTTTGGTCTTTTTAGAATTTTGTCAATGTTGATGATGTTTTCAAAGAGCTCTTTGTTTCCTTAAATTTTTTCCTATTTTCCTTCTGTTTTAAATTTCAGTTCCTTTTTCTTGCTTTGGGTTTGTCTTTTTTTCTTTTCTTTTTGCTTCCTGTGGGAGCTTACATTGTTAATTTGAGACTTTTCCATTTCTCTATTGTAAGCATTTAATTATCTAAATTTTCCTCTCAGCACTGGTTTAGCTGTGTCATACAAATTATGCAAATTTTGGCATATTTTATTTCCATTTTCATTAACTTAATATAAATTTTTTATTTTCTTTGTGACTTCTTTGTTTTTCTTTAAAGATCTATTTATTTATTTTAGTTGGGGGGGACAGAGAGAGGAGAGAGAGAATCCTCAAGAAGACTCCCCATTGAATGAGGACCTAATTATTTTATCTTCCATTGCTAACCACATGACCAATTTGCTCAAATAAAAGTTGTTCTCCCCTCTGATCATACTGCTATCTAGATTTCTCCCTCTCCAAAATATGAGCCAATCAATTTTCCACCTGCAAAATTCCAGAGGAATCCCAGCAGTCATCACTAGAAGTCATATGCTTGTATTTTGAGGTTTTTTTTTGTGGGGGATGGAAGGGTGAGGAGAGAGCAGGAAGGGTGAGGGAGAATCTTAAGCTCCACACACAGCACAGAGCCTGATGTGGGGCTTCATCTCACAATCTTGAGATCATGACCTGAGTGGAAATCAAGAGCTGAACACTTAACAGTCTGAGCCACCCAGGTACCTGCCCTTTGTGACTTCTTTGAATGAAGTAATAAGTGTGCCTCATTATTCTCTACTGATTTCCAGTGACACCATGGGGTGCATGGCCTCTTTATTGCTTTATTGTTGGAAAGTTGACTCTCCACTACTCTTCTCTGACACCACCCCAGCAGAGAGCTGTAAGCGATCCTTGTTGCTGCCAGGTGGGAGTGGGAAATCTGTGCTCCCCATATGGTCTCCACTGATACTAATGGCTGGAGGGGAAGCTTGTTACTGTCTGATAAGATGACTATATGGCTCCTATCCGGTCTTATCTGTCACCATCCTGGAAGGGTTGGATGTAGTACTTCTTTAAAGCTAGGTAAGTGTGAAACTTGAGGCTCCTCACTCACCCTTGGTTGGCACTAGTAGGGTGGGGCCATAATTTTTTTCTTTTGTATTTGGGGTAGAAGTTCCTTTAGTGTCTAAATGTTTTCTTTCTTATTAGGGTGCCTCTTTTCCAATCCTTTGGCTAGATAGGTAGGCTTTTGTTGTGACTTTTTTATTTTCATCAATTTGTGCTTCTCAATTGCTAGCTTTTTCATCTCCAGATGTGAAATATATGAAATGAAAAAGAAATGGAGGGGATTCACCTGTGTTGTTCCTTAGGTCACAAGGTCCCTAGCTGGACTGCCATCTTCTCCTAAACTTGAAGTCCTATTATGCAGTTCTATATATAATGTCCAAGTTTTTCAGTTTTATTTAGTGGAAGAATAGGTAAAAGTATGTCAACTTGATCTTTCTGAAAGCAGAAGTCTCCCTTTGATAATTTTTGATGCTTTATTTTTACCATGGTCTTATATATGATAAGGTATAATAGTTCTGAGCTATGGTGTTTCATACTAATATAATGAAGCTACAACTTCTATTTTTTGTTAAAGTCTTAAAAAGATTTATTTCAGAGAGTAGGTGAGAGAAAGCGAGCTTGAGCAGGGGTAGGGGAAGAGGGAGAGGGAGAAGCAGACTCCCCACTGAACAGGGAACCTGATGTGGGGCTTGATCCCATGACCTTGGGATCATGACCTGAGCCAAAGGCAGACGCCTAACCAACTGAGCCACCCAGGTGCCTGAAACTACAACTTTTAAATTTAAATTGGTGTAACTTTATAACATATTTTAATATCTGGTTAGATTAATCTCTTTCAACTTCCTGATGAACTTTAGACCCAAAATGTCGACACAACTTTGGACATCATAAACAGCATTAGGAAATAAATCTTTCTATTACCCCTCTTTAAAACTACAGTGCATATAGTTACAGCAGTTCTGTTGTATTTCCCTTGAAGGATGTGTTGGAACTAGGCAAGTCCCATAACAGGTAGCCCAAGTAGTTGCAGCTTGGGTAATGTAGATACATATCTACTGAATAAGTCCCCAAAGATTTGGATAAAGGATAGCCATGGATACTTTAGTGATTTTAGGACAATTAAGCAAGACTTTTTGCAATTGGTGTAAAAATAATAGAGCTCTGTCTCATACCTTAATACAGCAGCCTGCTTTCCATTTCAAAGAACTGGGACTACCACACATTATCAGAACCTCTCAGGAGAGTGACACCTAATTATGTCTTTCCAGAACTGGAAAGACATAATTTCCATTCTTTAAAAATGTTGTCTGGTATTTCCATACCAGTATAAGTACAGTAATTCAGATTTATTGATGTCCAGTAACAGTCTTCGGTTGTGGAATTTGTTGTTTACAAATGATGGAAGCCACTTTTTCTTCTCCTAGCTTCTCCCAATCAACTGCTTTTCTTTTACTTATGTATTTCTGGGATCAAATTGACAAATCCCTTTCAAGTGCCCATTTTATGTTAGCAATTAATTTACCTTTGGCCCTTTGAACATTTTGCTGGTTATTCACTTGGCAAATCATTCAGCAATTTCCCCATGTAACTGATCTGACAACATGGTGGCGTTCAAAGGCATAACTGACTCTGAGTGAGAGTCTTTTTTTTAAGGGTTTTTAAATTTATTTGAGAGAGAGAGACACTTAACTGACTGAACCACCCAGGCGCCCCTACAAGTGAGAATCTAATTATACCAGAGACTACATGTCTTGCTTCTGGTAAAGATTTCAGGACCCTATTGTTGAATTAATAATGTATGTTAGTATATACTGTTACACTATGGTTTTAAAATAAAAGTATTCAGGAAACTAAGCAATTAACTCTTTAATATAGGAATGGATATCTTAATGTTTATGTGGGATAAGTTAGTTTTTCATGACTAGTATTTAGAAGCTGGAAATTGACAGCAATATTTTTCCTTTAAACAATGATAATATGGCTATATAGTTTCCATGAAGATTGAATTATGGTAATTAAAATTTGGGGTTTTTTATTTTGGTTATATAGATTATCTTCCATTGTTTTTGGAGAATTTAGGTCTAACAGTTGGAATTTATGTAAAATTGATTAGAGTGTTCAATATTTCCTTTTGTGAAATATGAAATTTTTGAATTATAAGATATTGTGTCATTAAAGAGCACAGTTAATAGTTTGGAATTTTTATACTTTTAAGAAATATCTGCTCATATAAAGAAACATTTCAGAGATTTGATAATGATTGATAATCTTATTTATTAATATCCTTTTCATTTACATTACTTGCAAGTTTATGTTTCAGTCATTTGTGACTGAGAAAATAATTTTTCTAAATATGTAATATCTCTAAATTAAGTGGCTTACCTTCATTACCATTTGAATTATTATAGTAATTTCTACTAACTATTAAGTGACTAGTGTTTCTTTATTTCTTACCAAATTTATCCATGCAAATAATTAACTTGCTAGCCTCAATTATATATTTTTCCTTAATTTAAAACTGATTGGAAAAATGAATTCTCTTTTGTTTTCCTTGCCACAGCCCAATATGATTTCATTTATCTATAGAGACTAGTATGAACATGAGAATAATTCTGTAAATCATTTTATTTAAGTTAATGTTTGTAGAAGTGGTTTGCAAAGGTGGAAGAAGAAGAGGAGGAGATGATAGCAAGCCCTCCAAACACATGACAGGCAGAAGATACAATTAAGATGAGAATGAAGTACCTCAAAGGTGAGAACATTGGAAAATGTGGACATTCACATAAAACTAGGGGGTATAATGAATACAGATAAACTGAAATAATGTGCCCATCCCATTTCATTATGTTGCTGATCCCAAGAAATGACATTATACCTAGGTATAATGACCAGATAAAATTTTAAAAAATATTAGTGTTATGAAACCTATATAGACACTGTTACTCCCCAAACCCACACCTAAATTGAGAATGGGACCAAGAAGATGCCTTGTCTACTATGATTTTAAGTCAGGCCTTTAAAAGTGATTAAAGTATTTCAGAATGTTGATATGAAACATTTGTGAGTCAAGGTAATAGCCATTAAAAAGCATATGGAGTGAGTCTTGTTTTTAATCCTCATCAAGCCAGAGAGGGCACAGTTTGAAAGCAAGGGTAAGAATAAAGGGACATCTACTGTCCTGCATGCTAAAAATAAAGTAAGAGACCTATAATGAGACTAGAAGCCATACAAATCATCAAAGACGTGATTATCTTTTTCCTTATGTATCTCTGAGGAATAATCACCTTTATTTTGGGTATTTTTGTGTTTTGTATGTGTGTGTGCATGTGTGTATTTTGTGCTGGGTATGGTGATTAATATAAGTTACCTGCATTTTACAACTGGGAAAACCTATAGATGTCTGAGACCACACTGCTGAAGAGATGTCAAGTGGGCTGAACTGACATTCACATTCTGACTGTTCTGTAGAACCTGATCACCCAAACCACCTTAGCCCTTCTCTTGCTGTCGCTATAGCAGTTCTTTGAGGCCTTGGGAGATGAGGTGTTGCAATGAAATCAACAACTGTGTTTTATGGGGAAGTTTCTCAAAGAGGACAGAGATTAAAAGGAAGAACGACTTTACATATGGAGTAGGTCAAGTGTGTGTGAGAATAAACACACTAGAAATGGGAATATTCATGGGGATAAAATTTTCATAAAGATGTTTACTTCATAGATGTTCTCTTTGACTACAGGAACAGTAATGTTTGCCAGAGAACATACATCTATGCCTAGTGCTTCACTAAAATCTGATATGTACTTAAGAACTTATGTGTATGTTATAAAGAATAAAGTGACAGAAATAAAGGGAAGTATGACTTACCTCATTCATTCCTGTCTACACTTATTACACCAATAGAACCCCTCAAAAAGAGTGGTGATCTAGTGAAGAGAATGTATGAAAGACCAGAAAAAAAAATAAGCAGAGGCCTGTGGCAGTGCTGAGAATGATGGAGAGAAACAGATATATTAGAGGAGCAACTTTTGGGTCATCTTGTGGAACATCTTGTGGTGGGATGGGAAAGAGACTGATGGTGGTTTCACAGTTAAATAAATATTAACATTTTCCTTAGCACTTATCTCAGTTCTTCCAATGAAGCTTGGCTTGGATAGAAATGGTTCTAGTTATATGAAGCAAATGTAATTCTACTTCATCCTAGAGGAATCACTTCTAATGATAATTCCTTTTCTAAAATACTTTTTCTACCCCAGATGTAATTTGAAATGAGTCCTTAATGATTAAAGTCTTCATAATGTAATCTTTATGGAAGGTTGTGATTATGCCTCTTTTATTTGTAGCATCTTTTCTAAAAACAGGAAGAATTAAACCTCATAGGCTAATATCTGTTATCTATGATTCATGTTACTTAACTTTGCCCTTGGTACTATTACAAGGTGTTTCCTTGGTTTCTTACTTGATATCAGTGTATAATTTATTTTGTTGTTAAACACACTTAGAAAAGTTTATTTCTTAAGTCATTTCCCTTATATTCATTGTTAGGACCTTACATAACTTTACCCTAGAAGATTTTGACATAGCTACATAACAAAAGTCTTTCTTTTTTTGTATTGTTTTACCCTGTGGCATGTGTCCATCCTGTAATGAATATACATTCCTTCTCTGTAGCTGTAATTCCCCATATGGGGATTTATACACCTTTAGGGGCTTAAATTACTAGGAAGTTGGAATTCTGATACAAAATTTGTACCCCAATCCCTCTCTGGGGAGAAAGTCTAACAATGGGTTTTATCAGCTCATTGAAAATGCCCCATATCCCCAAAAGATTAAGAAGCCTTGCAACAGAATGTCATCTAGAGTTTTTGCAGTACTCAGTGATCCTTGTAAATAGGGATAGGCCAAACTGTTTGAACACAGAGATACATAAGTCAAGGACTCCCTTTGTGATGGTGTGGGTGGGGGCTGGTGGGGAAAAGACAAAACAGATAGGGAGAGGGTAGGTCTGGTCTAACACTTTGTTTCGTGAAGTTATTCTTGTAAGTACTGTTACTTAGTGTTCATTGGCAGTGATACATGAAACATTTCCTTTTGTTCCTGGCAATCTGAGATATAATTACAAAGATTTATTTCTAAGACAAGAAATGTTGATATTTCTATGCAATTCCTGAACTTATAATGACTTCTATTTGCTTGATCGTTCTTTTTTAGCCTTCTGCATTTATGTTGTGTCTTTGATAATTGACAGAATTAGTATGACCCATTAAGTATAAATAAATTAAAGTATACTTTTGATCAAAACCCTGAGTTTTCTTTTTGTTTCTTTTTTCAGTTTTAAGAGGAACTTGCAAGTGGTCTTTGATCATTCTGTCTTACCTAACTGCCATCTTACTCTCTAGGTATATTGCAAGTATCCCTTGGATCTACTTTTCACCCTTCACATTCATCATTGTCATTGCCTTAGTTTGGGTTGGATTATTCAGTGGCTTCCCAAACGAGTCTTCTTGCTTATGGTCTAATATTCATGAATTCACATATCATACATCTACAGAAATTATCCTTCTAAAATGTACATCTGATCTTGCAACTTCCCAGCCTAAAATTCTTCAGTGGACTTTTATAACTTTCATGGCCACTTGCAAACTATCTTGCTTTAACACATAGGAAGCTCCACATGAAAGAGATCCTGTGACTCTCTTTTACTGCCCTACACATCAGTCATAGGATCTACATGTAGCATCTGGCAAATATCAATAATGTTTTATTGTTTTGTAGAAAACAAACAAACACTAACCACGTCATTGTAATCAGTAAGAGTAGCGTACTCAGAACCTGTCTTTGAGCTTTGCATTTACATATATTATCTCATGTAATCACAAAAGAGATCCATATGACAAAAATGTTATTTTTAGACCCATTTCACTGAGGAATAAAAAACTTGATGATGGATACACTTAAAATAAGTGAAAGTAAATCCAAACTCAGGGGTCTCTGATTCTTCTCATATAATGTTTTCTATGGCTAAAATAGTCTTCCTCTCCTACATAGTGATTCTTTCAAAATACTTTCCTTTAGGAATGTTTTTTGGCATTCCTCCCTGTTATGATTTAGATGAATTTTCTATGTCTTTCTTTGTTTTTTTCTTTGAATGCCTCTCATAATATTTTTCATGATGTCATAATAGGTTTACTAATTTACTGTTTGGCCATCTGTATTCTCCAGAGATTACATTTATAAATCATTAACAATTTTTAGTAGTTGTGTTATTTTAGAGCAGCTGATCTCAGAATGTAGTTTCCAGACTAGCAGAATTAGCTTTACCTAGGAATTTAGAAATGTAAATCCTCAGACCTCACCCTAGATCTACCGAATCAGAATATCTGAAGGTAGAGCTGAGCAATCCTTGTCTAGATAAGACTTCCAGTAATTTGATTTGTGTCAAAACTTGAGAATCACTGTTTAAGGATCATCTCTACATTGGAAACTGATTTCTGTGACCTTAATCCATTTCTATTACAAGAGTTATATTAGTGTTATGTAAGGTCTGGTAGAGATATTCATAATAAATCTTGGTAACATCAACGATGTTGTCAGTGTAAATGTGAATAATGCATTTTGACCCAAATAGTCTTGACACTTTGCCTAACATTATTACCAATTATGGATAAAGAATGATAATAGAAAACTTTGTACCTTGTGGCAATTGACATCTATAAATAGATTACTTGGAGGCAGCTTTTTCTGGATCATCTACATATGATCACACTCAAGATTACAAATATCAGGCAATGGAAACTCTTGTGATAGTTTTTGGAATTATTTACCTGGTATTTTAGTTATTTCCCTCTCTACGTATGCTTCTTTTGTGTAGTTTGCAAATTACTTGCTTGTCTTTGAATGTAGTCCACTGGCACACTTTTTATAGGAGAAAGGGCCAGCAGTATTGATGGAAGTGGTATCATCAGCTTTTCCAGCAAGTGTGAGTCTGTTGTCAGTCTAAATTGAAGATCAATTATATATTACAAGAGTGGACTTTGATTTTTGAAATACTATCTCTGGATATG
This sequence comes from Taxidea taxus jeffersonii, assembly GCA_003697995.1. Lineage (NCBI taxonomy): Eukaryota > Metazoa > Chordata > Mammalia > Carnivora > Mustelidae > Taxidea > Taxidea taxus. The sequence continues at coordinate 85,273 of RCUC01134349.1, forward strand.
ACCTTTACCTGGATCATTAAAGGTCAAATTTGGTTTAGCCAAGGGGTACTAAAAGAATGTCTTATAACTTTGCTATGATGCCTGGTACATAAAAATACAGCCTCTTTCATTTAAGACATTTTCAGATTTGCAGAATTGAAATAAATGAGTTTTAATATAGTCAGCCTAGCAGTCAGAGAAACATTTCTGGTCACTCTTAATCTAGCTGCTCCAATCTAGGTTATGTTTCCCTACATGTAATCACCCATCTCTCCCTATCCCACTGTGCCATGCTTACTTCTGACATAGAATTTATGAGACTGTATTATCACACTACTTAATTATTTATATTTCTAACAAAACTAATCTCTCTGAGAGCAGGAATTCCTATTTAGTAATCTTTCTACTCCCTCACCTAGTGTACAGTAGTTATTTGAAAAGCACTTATTGTTGAATATAATGAGGTGAATCTGTGAACAGCAATGTAGTCATCCTCTTTTCAATTTTGTTTATAAAATTAATAAATTAATTTGAGAAGGATTTCATTGTAATTTTGTTAATTACCTAAAACAACTGAGTTTCAGATGGGGTAGTGGACTTTACTGGTGTCCATGAGCATACAAAAGTTTCCTGTCATTTATGATTTCATGACAAAATAATCATAGTTGTCAATCTTAGACTTTAGGCTAGCTTTATAAGCTATTAAACTTACCTGGGTTCTCAAGAATCTGTTCAAGTTTCTTGGCTAAGGCAAATATACTTGGGCATGTTTAAGGACAAATCAATAAATCTTATTTTAGTGAAAAAAGGATGAAATATTTCTATTTACTTTTTCACTAGTATTTTTGACATTTGTTTTTCTCCCTTCCATTCTCCCCAGGCTGGCAAGACATTCTGGATTGACAACAGTCCACTCACATACTCTAATCTAAGAGACCCTCTTGCTTCCTTTTAGAGTGTCATAATTTTTTGAAAAGTAGTGGCATGAGTAACCAATATAATAAAAGCCTTCAATTCCATTAAATGCAACATTTATTAATAGGCACCTATATTTTAAGCACTGTGTTTATGAATTCACATATGATTAAATCATACTGTCTCAAATGATAAAGTTGTCATTAAGATACTCAGAGATACTTAATTATATCATTATCACCAAGATACTCAGAGCTTAATGGGGAAGACAAACATAGCTGCAGCAAGTTGAGTTGCTTTATTTAGATTACTATATTCTTCTATCCTATTTTACTTGTGATACAACATTCCCTCTCTGTTTTGTTTTTCTTTTCTCCTTTCACTCAGTTTGGCATCTTTCTTCATTGCGTATTTCTTTGTCTTCTTTAGAAGCACTCACACCAACAAGCCCATTTCCCTTTTGTATGAGATACGTAATATTGAATTATGCAGATAATCACACAATTTCAGAACTGTTTTTTTTTGTTGTTACTGGTGTGTGTGTGTGTGTGTGTGTGTGTGTGTGTGTGTGT